>JADDOH010009760.1:0-139566 GCA_016648135.1 Agrypnia vestita
CCGACAGATCCTTCCCTCACCAATCCTGATCCCTGAGAATTCTGACGAGGCGGTATTAATGGAGGTGGGGGGTGTCTAGGTGGCGGTGTTGAAGAGCTATCCGGTTGTTCCGATTGGGGCGTTCTTGCACTAGAATATATTTGACCCTGCTGCGCCATAGTAGGTGTGTGACTTTTACCTATATCGCTTTCTGGAGGCTTTCTCGCAGTATGTGACGACGGCTGGCTGGGTTTAGTAGTTGTTTGCACTTGAGTAGTACTTGAAATATCCTCCACACGGGCCAAGTCCTGAGCGTTAGACGGCCTTCTTGCCGCTTGTTGAAGTATTTGCTTTTTCTGTTCCTGGCCGGCAGCGAGATAAGAGAAAACGCACAAAACTGCGTAGCAAATTTGTTCAGCCTGAAAATTGTACATAAATTTATACCACCAAATAAGAAACCACACTCCAAGAAATACACTCACTTGAACATGAAAATAGGCTGGACATTCACTACAAATGCATATTTTGGCAGTTTTTTTCGATAATATATGTCTTTATTATTTATTTATATCAGATGTAGGTATATGCTGGACCAGCGTTTCCCGAAAGGTGGTCCGCGGAACCCTGGGGTTCCTTGGAAGGGTCACAAGTGTTCCGCATTCAGTCCGAGAACTAAATGAAACGTTCGTAGAAAAGAATCACAACCGCGCCGCATGAGCGCTGCAAATATGAGTTGCAAGTAACCTCAGATGATAAAAAACATACATGAACATTTGATAAGCCTTAAAATATCCTTGAAATTGAATATATGAAAATTTGAAATTGAAATATAAAAAAAAAAAAAAAAAAAATATCCCGGAGAAGTTGCAAGACATTGACTGGGTACAGAATCCATTCGCAAATCATACCAAACCATGGATGCTAACTGTGTCAGAGTATGAAAATTTGATCGATGTTAATTATTCGTTTTCTCTAAAACATAAATTCGAATTAGAAGATTATCTGAATGACTTTTGGATTGGATTAAAGACGAATACCCTGCAATCGTTGAGAAGGGTATCACAGTTTTGCTTCCGTTTGTTACGACTTACCGACCAAAAACAAGCACAGAAACAGACATTAAGCCTAATTTTAGTGCTATTATAAGAAAATATGTGAAAAAATTTCATTATTCACATTAAAATTCATAGTTAGAATACATTATATTTCTTTGCACAATAAATGTTTTACAATACTTATAGTAAATATTTTTCATTGATATTTATATATTTATAAATTGTTCTTTCTTTTCAAGTCAAACATTAAAATTTTTCAAACTACAAGGTAATCATTTTTTTATCAAACTAGGGTTCCACCAAGAAAAGTATGATTAATTAGAGTTCCATGGCAAAAAAAAATTGGGAACCTCTGTGCTAGACTAACATTTTTTTAAGACATTGGTGAAGTATATAACATAAGTTATAAAATGCTTGTGAATTTAACTAATTCTAACTAACTAATTATTTTTGATCTAGAATTTAAAAAAGTACTACAATAAAGTGCATTGTATTAAAACATTTAGGCATTTTTTACGAAAGTAGGGGTTCTTATTATTCATTTATATTAGAATATATATGCTATTGCTTGCCTAACGTAACTTGGCATGCGGCGAATTTGGAACTAAAACCTGCCCCGCCCGCACCCAGTGATAACCCCTCGCCCTGTCATTTAGTTCAATTTTGTATTTGGTCGGGAGCTGTGACATCTTAATTACCAATATACACTGAATTATTATGTCCAAAACATCCTAAACAGTCCGGGATGGTGCAAGAACAATTGCCAATGAAGTATTAAAGTTTTGCAAAGCTGAAAAAGCGAATAATGGACCGATATTACCGTCTGACAGTTTGACAGATAGAACGGCCGCCATTACTGCATTGTTTCTTTAGTGCTGCCCAACCAAATTCATGTATTTAATACAACACTGGTCACATTCTGTATATTATGTATTGTGTAATAAATTTACACCCTGACAACTTCTGTTACGCGACAGGGACGCCCTCCCTCGCACGCCAAGTTATAGTGGTACATCTATAGATTGCAATTTTTTTAGGGCGATAATTTATATAGAACCTTTGTCATTATATAAAAGTAATAAACTGAACATTATTTACAATAATTAAGAAAATATAAGCAATAATCGACAAGCAATGGCCAAAAAAATTGTTTTCAAATTTTTACATATATGTGCACAAAATATTTTTTCTTACAAGTTTAAAGCTACTTCCACTTCGAGGCTTCTACCCCTATTTAAAATTAAGTCTTTTCATCAAAAAAACAAGTTAATTAATAATGCAAAAAAAAAATTCCAAAGTATATGTTAACAATGTTAATAAAGAAATATTTTAACAAATCACGTAGTTTAAAATTAGTATCCATGTGCCATAGGGGGCGGAGGACGTCATTCTTTTTAATGAAAAATCACTAAAAACCATAGTTCTATGCAAATTTTGACTAATAATATGAAATAATATTATTTTATGCTATCTATCAAAAGCAATTGATTTCTCACATTCAATAAGGTTTTTGACAAGTCTTATATGAATTTGTCGGTTATGTCTTATTTACATCCTTATATGTGCGTCATTGATTTCTTTATTTAAGATTTAATTCTCATGCTGATCTTCCTTTAGTCGATTTCTCCAAATCGGCAAAGCAGACGAATTGGCCAAGCAGTGTGTTTGATAAGCGTATATTATATGGAAAAAATAAAATTACTTAAAAAGAATTGAAGAAATATTAATAAGTTTTTTTAAATTCCAGGTAGAAAATAATAAGAATTCGACTCGAATAATACACAAACATTTTGACATTTGCAATCGATAGGCTGCATCGTCCACGTGTCGACATCGAACATGGACAATAAATATAAATGTAATATAAGATGCGATGTTATAAGGTGCCTACCCATAAGGGCCGAACCATTCAAATATTTCACAGTTGGCATTTCGCTACGATTGGAGATGCGCCCCCTCGGTCAGCAGCCCTTTTTTCATGGATCATCGCTCAGCGCCATTTTGTTTTAAAGTTTTAGTTAGACGGTGTTTTTTCATGGAACTGACCCAGAACGCGGTCTATAATATTGGTTCTGGTATGTAATCGATACAGCAATTATTTCCACCTCACATGTATTATTATATTTGTATGTTTTCTAATGTCAAATCTCCCACAGGGCCCGTTTCTGCAGCCTGTTTTGCTGCTCGTTTTGGTACCGCTTATCTGCAGTATTGGATCGAATAGGAAGATGTTGCGCCGCGTCTGGTGCCGCAACGCCCGCTCGGCGTGGATGATCGAGGGTGGCACAGTTATGAAGTTGAGGGGGCCGTGGATCTCGTAATCACTAGGATGCTGAGGCGACGGATCCGTCGAGCAGCATCCTAGTGATTACACACGATGCTGCTCAACGAGCCAGTCAAAGGCTTTGTCATTTCTCGAATGGGCTGTGGAATGGCAAAATGGAATGGAAAAATTGAATTGAATGGCGGAACCAGCAGATGGGGCCGCCGCTGAACCCAATATCGGGTATTATTCGCCCCTGCACTGTTATTACAGTGGGTATAGTTTCATTATCGTCCCAAATGTACCCCTATGGGAGCATACTGACGCTCGCCGTGAAGAGAGGACGGTCAGGGTGATTTCTTCGCATCGGTGACCTCAAGTCCTACGGATATCGTACTCCAAACCCGATGAACTTTTGTTTATTTATTCGAACTTAAAATCTGTTTTCACTGGTGCATCTAATTATTTATTTAAGTGGCATGTTGGTCTGCCCATCGGCAGAATCTCAGGGCCTTATGCCTGGTCCATTTAATTATAGTGATATGTTGGTCTGCCATCGGCAGAATCTGGCCTTAATCGGAATCGGGGCCTTACGCCTATGTTCATTTAATTATTTATATAAGATGTTGGCCTTACGACAGAAATAACCTATTTTAGTATTTTTATCCTAAGTTGGAATGCGGGGCGGCACCGTCCGCTACCAGTGTATCTTTTTGTACCTTTTTATTTATTTTTTATTAAATTGTAAATGCAAGTTTCCTCAACTCTTTTATTGTGATAAGTGATTTCCCAGAGGATCTGGAAAATAACACACACACACCCGCACGATTTCACTTTACACAAATTTATGGGGAGGAGTCGGTCGCCGGATTATGGATGAGTGTGATGTTTATATGAGATTGTCGTGCTCGGCCGTCTGGAGCTAGCTGGTGATGCACACGACCATATGGTAAGGCGGTCTATCCACGGGTCACGTAGCAAAATATGAATTACATAAATATCAATATATTGTCGTGTCTTTCTGTCATAATGTTTCTTTCTTGCAATTATCACGGCATATTATGTTTTCTGTGGACCTAAAAATATAATTGCATTCTTGGTAAACCAGCATGCTCAATTTTTGTAATGTAATGCAATGTACATTATGTAATTTTATTTATATATTTTATATGTATATATGTATGTGTAAAGCCGATTGGCATTTAAATAAAATAAATATATATATATATATTAAGAAAACTCGTATTCATTACATTGATATTATGTTCAGATTACTTGTCATGCTCGTCTTGAAAGAACACAATCAAATTACGGAATACCTCGAATTTCAAATTGTTAAGTGAATGTCCAGCCTAAATAAATTTCTCTTTCTTTCAAATAATAAAATTATTATAAGTAATGTAAAGAATAAAGATAAAGTTGTAGTAAAGTAATAGAATCAGAATATTTCTGTTGATAATAATCACATCCCTGTCTCAAAAAATTCTCAATTCACAAAATGCTTTGTGGTTAAATACTTAAGGCTAAATACATAAAATTATGAACATAAATTATTTAAAATATACAAAAAGCATAAGACAAAACAGAAAGAAAAAAAAACTAAAAACAAAAAATGCTTACAATGAACAGATAATTTGGATGCATGCAGAAAAAACATCTATGTTTCTCTAATATCTACAAAGATACACTTTCTGGGAGGAATCCATCATTCAGCCTGTGCGTGAGCTTAATGGAGAAATATCGGTGAAGAGTCTTAGAAATCTCACCGGCCTAAAACATACATGCGAAATAAACAATAGCAATAAATAATACAAAAAAGCACCACTAAACATAAAGTACAGTAAGTACAAAAGAATATGTGCAAATAAGAAACTAAAAATTATAGGTCTCATTAACATAACTGTAATTTTGTTTCAATGTAACTTTAAAATGGGGGATTACCCACATGTACATACATTCATCAATCATACGTTGACAAAATAAAAAATATATGGTGTATTACAGCATTAGAATAAGTGAACTTACCATCGAAGACCTGTACTTCCTCTGAGTGACCTGGCGTGTTTTAGGATCTATAAAATATTTAAAGTAACGCATTTATAAAATGAATCAGTTGAATTTTTAAAGTGCAATTATTAAAATGTAATACACATTCAGCATATACATTTTTAGTATGTATATTCACCTTCTGTTTACATATTTTTGTAAAAATGTATATAAAATAAACATCATTTCTTAACACTCGCGTTCCGGAAAGGAGCACAACTTAACCTGAAAAATCTTATTTTTAAATCTCTATAATGAATATTAATTATATTGAGCTGGTATTCTTTGTAATCCTCATAAATATCCCAAAGACTACAACACCCAAAGAAAAGAAAGTGTTAATGAGTAGTAAGACAGTCAAAAGAAGAAAAAAGTATGTTTTTCCATAGACAATCGAAATATTCCATAAGGTAAAGCCACGTTTTCACTAGGGGAGAAATTTCGCAAAATGCCGCGCGGCATGACGCATCAACATCTACGCTCATGTTTCGGGGACAATGACGCGGTCATTTGATGTGTACACACCCCGACTCACATATCATTTGATGCGGAAATGTTGCCCGATGAGGTTACGATGATTAGTGCTGCTTATCTATTTATTCTAACGAGTTTATTGAAACGTAAGAGCAGAAAAAGGTGGTGGATACGAAAGTATTTACTGAAAAGGAAAAGAAGTATGGATATTCTATGTGATCTTCGAATGTCTGACGGATCGTTAGTCAATTTCATTTGAATGACAACAACTGATTTTGAAGATTTATTACAAATGATCGGGTCTTCCATTGCCAAGCAAGACACAATATTACGGAACGCTGTTTTTATATCATATCATATAGCATATGTAACTGTAGCGCATGCGTCTTAGCTTATCATCATACCACGTGGTACTGTCGCGCGGCGCGATATCCCCGTGCGCTCGCTCGGGTATCGTCAACATATTTTTTCGATGTCAACATTTCCATTATTTTCAATGTCAACATGTCAACATTTCCGGGGCACGTAGAAATGCCGCGCTATATTACCCGCGACGTCGTGGAACAGTGCACGAGGTTGCAGCGTCACGTAGACTCTATGCTGCGCGTGATGTTGAGGGACAATTTGTCCCCTAGTGAATACGTGGATTAATTCCCTTTATTAGATAATGTCAGACATGACCTATTTGGTTCAATTGAATTTCTTCGCTATTGTTGGGTTACCTAAGCGCACTACAATGTGTTTCAGTCGCGTCTTACCTTTATTTACTGTTGTCGATACGTGCTACATAATTTTGTATAAAATTCTTAAAGTTTTTGAAAAACGAACGGAATGTGAAATTATTGGATATGTGAAAAATATTTCTAGTATGCGAGATGCATTTTTATTATATACCTATATATTTATTACTGAAACGATAGTTAGTCTTATCAATGATGAAACTCATCGAAGTGTTGAAAAATGTGTTCATATTACAGCAGATTTATACATCATTTTATTTGTGATGAATGTAAAATACATATGTAAATAATTCTGTTCCGTTTGTACTTGCATTTATTTTAAAATATTCCAGTAATTCCATGTCACTTCTAGTTGTACGCATTTCGAAATAAATATTACAATAATATTGGACTGTAACTTCTGCAACACATGTTTGTGGGTTCCGCAACAGCATGCGGACAACAACATTATCGTAGAATCTTGTTCACGTTGTATAAGAATGGTAATTAAAAATATTATAGAACGTTTTCAAACCACTTCACCTGATTTAAACGCAAATTTTACTGGAATCCTGTTTATATCCCGCCATGGCTCCCGATCCTATTACCGATCTTTCGGTGCCCAAGGGTTAATACTAACTATCATTGTCTAAGAAAATATTCTTTACATTTTAGGTGAAATTTTTTTGATATTTCTAGCTTATCTTTTGTAAAACGTAGGCAAATACAAGCCAAATAAAATGATAAAACGTTGCAGAAATTTGAAAAATATTTTTTTTGTAAAGCCATTTAATTTGACTAATGTTAAAGCGAATGAATTTTAAATATTCCCTATGAGTTACTGTAGTGATAGTACAAAGTTTTTATAGAAAATAAGTGAGAAATATTGAGGAAAAATGTAAACTTTGATCTTGCTTATCTCCATAACAAAGTGTAAAAAATATTTTTTATTCAAAATTGAATGAAGAAGATGCCCAGAAGTTTTTGCTACTTGCTACGAGACACCCTGAAGAACAGCCATGACGCTGAACATATTCATAAATTTTAATAGATAACAAAATATTAAATAAATAAATAAAAATATTTTTGCATTTCAACGTGCCCAACGGAAAGTACTATATCTGCAGACTTTCTTTGCAGGAAAGAGTTTAGAACTTTTTTTATTAATGAACCTTTTTTCTGAAAATCTAAAGTACACCTTTCTTTATAAAGTTTTAAAATATACAATACTTAATTCGAATTTCAGATAAAAAGGTTCATTAATTAAAAAACACATACACGGTCTAATCTCTCTCCTGCAATGTAACAGATTCGCAGACAGAGTACTTTATGTGGGTCAATTTGATACAAATGACACGTCGATTTAATGCAAATGAGTCAAAATGAAGGTTCTGTATACTTACTGAATTCTTCTAATATAAATATCCCTCCTTGAGTAAAGCATTTCCTTATATGATCAAGCCTTACAAAAAACTGAAACAGAAATATTTTATTAGTATTATTCATTAACATATTACATAATTACATTTGTGGAAAATAATGTGTGCGTATAGTTTTATTTAAAATAGATAAGTATTGTTCGAGATATGAAGAAAAATATGGTAATCAGTATTATTGAAAAGCTAATAGGGGTCAGTCATTATGAAAACGTGTTAATAAGAGAAATTATAAAAACTTGTATTTGAAAAATAGTTGCGCAAGTTTTTTAGTGTTTTATGGTAGTCTTCCAGCAAATTCTACATGATTTTGTTATAAAACAAGTATAAATAAATCATTTTCAACACACTTCATAAGTGAGGTATATAAAAATATAGTATTTACTTGGCATGCATTGGTGCCAACTACGAGCACTTTTACAATTAGTTATAATTAGTCAATACCAACTATGTACGTACATTAATTACTTGTTAGTCAAAAGTGTGCTTGTGTCCAACCTAAATAATCCTTCTACCATTCTGCAAATTCTACATGATTTTGTTAAAAACAAGTATAAATAAATCATTTTCAACACACTTCATAAGTGAGGTATATAAAAATATAGTATTTACTTGGCATGCATTGGTGCCAACTACGAGCACTTTTACAATTAGTTATAATTAGTCAATACCAACTATGTACGTACATTAATTACTTGTTAGTCAAAAGTGTGCTTGTGTCCAACCTAAATAATCCTTCTACCATTCTGTAACAGCCACTCACTGTGAGATACGGTGGATGCAGTAGCAAGCGATGGAGACCGAAGCATGCAAGGTCGGAAAGCAGTGAAAGGATAGGGCGAGGGCCGGTAATATCGGTACTCGGGCAGCGGGAACTGGGGATGGAAAGCGACAGACAGGCAGCAGCCACAGCTAGCAGCCAGCTACACCATGGCTGACTCCGCCCGGCCAGAGTTGCGCCATGAAACTTGAGAGATGGTCTGCTCTAGTGTATCAATGTAACCTTGCACTAAAGTAGGTCTGAGCCAGTCACTAAACAAGTACCAATAACATTTGACATTTGCTTTCTAGAACGAATAAATGACAACAACTGGATGACAAGTAATTGAGATTGAGAGAACAAGTGTACAGAAATGTGATGCGCAGGAAGGCGGCTCCGTAGAACTGCGTGGCTGAAGTGCCCACCGATGCATCACTGCGTCATTATCATCTATTCAGTGGCATGCGTAACTGTCTGCCATATAGGGCATGTGAAAACTAGATCAAACAGTCATTTATAAACCATATATTTTATCCAAATAATATATAAACAGCACTAAAAATGGATTTTGTATAACATAAAAAATAATATACAAAAAATTTACAATTTTCTGTGTGAGGGTAATTGTGAGAAAATCATAACTAAAAGATGCTAAAAAGATCAAAATGATTCGAAAGCCTCAAACTACAGGTAAGCCCTCTACTCTAAACAGTCAATTGCTAGTAATTGTATGTAAGACAAATCAGTCTAACGACGTGATGAAATGTCAAGTGTGTGTAGCGGACAGATACGAGAACCAATGAGAATCACTCTGTACCTCATAGTCCTGTCGGCGGCGGACGATCATATGGCAAGTCCGGACAAACGTAAAACAAAACAAAATATCATATTAGTTTACCACAAATGCATTCACTCAGCGATACTAGGACCATGTCTAAAACCGATCTGGAAAGAGCGGGTCCGTCACTTGAGATAGTTATCCTAGTTCATTTGTGCCACACCCAAGGACCATCTCAAAAGTTCCTAAGCTTCTGGCAGAGCTTTTCCATTTACTTTCACTTTTCCACATATTCCCTTCAATATGGCACAATACAATCATAAATGAAAAAGCTCAATTAAGACATGGTAAACTGTAAACACACGCGTCAGAAGATAGACAATATCATTATTTGAGAATTATTGGTAAAAAAATTGACGATTAACTTTAAATATTGTATTGTAAAGATGATAAAAGTATTTATTCATTCAGTAAAGTTTACTTATATATGCGAATATAGAAGAATATAGAAGGCCAACAGACAGCAGCATGCAAAACACTGAAACCAGGAAATAATAATTCCTCAGTGAGAGACCGTACTGAATACAATTGTTAGTTTAACTTATTGAAAGGATCTCAATCATAAATATATAAAATACGTAAAACATTTCAAACTTACAATTAAGATTATGGTTATAGTCAAAATTAGAACTCAAAAGAAAAAAAAACAATGATTACAAGGTTGCAAGCGAAATGCGAGCGGGAGACCAATAAGTCATTTTAAAATGAGGAATAAGATGGAATGCACAACACAGATCACCATGTGAAACATACTTGTAAAATATTCAAAATATCTAAGAGGAAACTTTGAGTGGTCCTTGCTATGTGTTTCGTAACGACATCTTTTAATTCAACATTCAAATAGCTTATCTTGATTATATTTAAGAAATTCATCTTTGGGTGGGTAAGAACAGAGTGTAGAATTCACATTTGAAACTTTATTAAATAATGCACATTCTGTTGAATACAATTGGTAACTGTGAAGTCATTTTTGTGTTGTGATTTTTCCTCAAAAGGGATGAAAATCAACATCATCAAATACATACTGGAAAATGGAACACATACATATCAGGTTAAATATTCGAATAACAGAATACAAGGCTTTTAAATACTTGTTTTATCATTATAAGTTTTACTTTTTATAAAAATTGTTATCTTTTCAAAGCTATTTTTTCTGAGATGATGCTGCTTCTTTGGTCAATCTTTTGCAACCTGTTCCAAATTCAATAAAAGCTGATATTTAACCAGATATATACATATACCAATAAAATCAACCGTAGCATTAATAAAAATATATATGTTAAGTTAACATTAAAATAAAAAGTCATGTAATAAAATTCAACCGCCAACCAGTCTTGAAGACAATCACTGTATGTATTGTATTAAATATTACTTTTACCTATTTGTTAAAAGAAAGATAATTTACCATTTTCTAGTTATGTATGGGAATTCGTAGATTATAATAATATGTACATTCAATTAATATATAAAAGTATAAAGTATTTAATAATATTTTTTTAAATACCAAGACTCTGCCATATTTTTCTATAGTTTTGTTATGTTATACCTGCATCAAACTGAACATACTAAATTGATTACAAAAAATAAATTCAATATTGTGTATTTATAAATTGAGCCTTTTTATATTTATAAATTTGCCTTTCAGTAATCCAAAATAATTTTTAAATTTCTAATTTAATTTTGTAACAGATTAGTTATTTTCTATTGGAAAATATCACATGGAAAAATTCTCCCAAAGAGGACCGTAATCAAAGAACATTAACAATTAACGTAATATCAAAAATATAAATACAAAGTAAATAATAAAGGTCAAATGATTTCAGCGTGCAAATGCAGCCATTGCGATTTTCGCGAATAGTTGATGATAAAAGGAGTACACCTACTAAAAAAGAGTCATTAGTTAAACGTTGAAAATATTTACATTCAGTAAATAGTTTGTCTCTTTTTACGTTACTTCATTACTAACTTAATATGTACTCGCTCGAGCTGTAACTCAAAAACGAAAGATGCCCTGTTGAAAATACAAAATTCATCTATAGTTGACCTGCTAAATTTGTATGGGAATGTATGGAGATGAAACGGAACTTCGACTTTTGGTGTAAATAACGGTGTGATAAATAAATAATAGAAAAACGTGAAAAAACGAAGCATAAAACTGAAGTTTTACTGTATTTATTACACTAACTAATTCAAAGATCACGGAATTTGTATTAATAAAGTACCCGGTATCAACATATTTGCTCTTCTCACTTGTGAAAAAAATCTAAATATTTTTTCAATTTTGTCAAATTTAAAAAAAAATTGAATTGTATGAACTAAAATGTATTGATTTGTGGCGCAAGGGGCTAAAAATGATTTCTAATTACGAATTACCGGGGTTTTCGAATTATCGGGACAAATTTACTATGAAATTAACATTTTGGGACTTGTGGGTTTTACAAATTTCAAATTATGGCAAATTTCGAAGTTCGAATTAACGGGGTTTTACTGTATCATGTGATTTTATTTTGTTTGAAGTTGGTTTAAGTTGCTAAAATTGTTTTTATTAACTTATTCCACTTAGTTTTAACTTAACAGTAAGCATTCCCCAATTTGAACGAAGTTACAATAATTTAATGATATTACTGATAACAATACACTTATTGTGTATTAATGAATTACTACACAGTAATCCACATTTTTTATTAAAAGAAATGGACAAACCTGTGCTCTTAATTCATCCAAATTCAATACTTTTAAGCTCTCAAATCTCAGGCACATTTGCGAAACAACAAGAGCATGAGACGACGCTACAAGTGGTGGCAAAAAAACTCAGCAGAGCGAAAGGCAAAACTTCATTTCGGAAGGAAGACGTGTAGTGCACGATTAACAATTTGAAGTATTCAAAATGAACGCTTAATTAGTAGTTGATACCTAATCCACTGGCGACTCACGGACATGTTGAATCGTTACGCACTTCATCTAGTTCACTACTTCGATAAATTTCATGAAGTAGGCTGCCTGTTCGTTGTTCGTAAATTAGATGAAGAAAGTATATCCATGAATCCAATGAAGTCTGATCATTTGTACTTTGTTTATTAGCCTATATGTAAGCCTTGTTCTGTGTAGTTGTGTGTTTCATTGTGCGCGAAATTAAAATCGAATATAGTGAAATTGTGCATATTACCGACGCGTTTTTAGTACTTCATTTACTGTTTCGTACATGGGTAAGTTTATGAGTTGTTATTTTGATTTTCGTTATCGCTAATGATGAATACTATTGCCTGCCCAACATAACTTGGCGTGCGGCAAGATTGGAACTAAAACCCTCCCCGCCCGCACCCGGCGGTAACCCCTCGCCCTGTAATTCAGTACAATTTTGTATTTGCTCGGGAGCTGTGACATGTTGATTACCAATATATACTGAATTATTATGTCCAAAACAACCAAAACAGTCCGGGGTGATGCAAGAACAATTGCCAATGAAGTATTAAAACTTTGCGAAGCTGAAAAAATGAACCGATATTACTATCTGATAGTTTGACAGATAGAGCGGCCGCCGCGGAGCTCGCTGTTACCCGACCAAATTTATATTGAACGCTCTGACACTGGTCACCGGACATTCAGTACATTATGTATTGTATAATAAATTTACAACCTGGCAACTTCTGTTTCGCGACAGGGGCGCCGTTATAGTGGTGGCACTCTATACAAGGTTATTTTGAAAATTAATAACCTCGCAGGACTATATTCCTGCCTTGATTATGAGTTGAAAATGTTCAAGCAGCCATTACCTAATATCAATAGTTATGGAGTTATGCAATATCAAAGTTTGCATTCTTTTTTTCAATATTTCTGACTTCATTTTTACAAAACGTTGAGCTGTCATCACAGTAACTTTTATTGATTACAAAAAATTCATTTGTTTCTATACAAGTTAAGTAAAATGATAAAAATCCTGCAGAAATTCGAATTGGAATTAGAAGGTTTTTATTATTTTATTCGACTTGTATTAGAGGGAATGAATTTTTCATATTCGATATAAGTTACTGTAATAGTAGTCCAATGTTTTACAAAAAATAAGACAGAAATATTAAAAAAAAAATGCAAACTTAGATGTCGATAACTATTGGTTAGGTCATGGTTGCTTGAAAATTTTCGACTCATAATTAAAGCAGGAATACAGTCCTGCGGGGTTATTGATGGCTTCCAAATAACCCTGTATATAAAACAATTTCAATGCAATTTTTGAATGGAAGTGAAAGATTTTATATCATATGGCAATGTATTCGTGAGTTGAAAAGGCATACTTTTATGTGGTGATTAGATGCAGTTTTTAAAACACCCTGGACAGAGTATACGCAACCAGAAAATTCAGTACTATGTAGTTTTTTCATGAGTTCTCTCATTCAATGCCATTTCACCATTACCTATCTTCCAGTACCACTCTAGTGTATCATCATTCATCCAAGGCTTTTCACGGACACTGTGGTAACCCAATCTTAGACCCTAAGCACAAAGTCATCCACGCAAGAAGTAGATTTTCACTGTTTTTTTTTTATCCCGAATTTAACCATGTGGGCATTATTCTAAAGATCAGCCTTCATTCTCATTCACACACGTCTCGAACATCCGTGAAGATAAATAGATATTTCCACTTTTATCCAAAGCCTTTGCATTCAACATTCGAGATGATAAATTTTATTTGTTCCGGTTCACTGTCAGGCCACATACATGGTCGTCCTCGGAAGAAATAATTTGCATGTGGGCGCTTCTATCTTGGGCATAAAACTTTGTGGTACCAGTTTCCATCGAAGCATTCTCAATCAGTGCTCTCACGGAGGGATCACTTCTTTCGTCGAACATCTGGAAAATCCTCAGGATCGTTCAAATTAGAATATTCCGTCTATATCGTGCAATCATTCCTTGCTCCATAATTATTTATGCATTATTGTTGTGTTTTCGATTGTACAAATGTCTATCCCTTCCAGATACCGTTTAATCTTTGGTCATCACAGGAGACCGCTGATAAATGTAAAAAAAATGTACATATACTCTAATCTTCAGTCAAGTGTTTCATGCTTATTTCGTTGATAAAAAACGGCACTTGAGAAATATTTCGACCATATCATTAAAATGTTCGAAATGCTCTCAATATTATCCGAAATACCATATTCCCTGTAAAATCTTTGTTTATCTAAGTTTTAATGTCGCAATGTAAACTAATTGATCTTAATAAAATTTACATCTATGTATATCAATATTTTGAGGTGAATTCTTGTTTACATTGTATCCTTATAATTTAAAAATTTATGTCACAATTTCGCTATAAAAAAATTCAGATTTCTGAAATTAAATTTTTTAAATGGTATTCCAAAGCATAATATCGACCTTGACCATTATATCGAATCTTTGCCGGGAAATTTAAGTTCCCCATTCAAGTATATTAAAAAAGTCTCGTAGTGAATGTTTTACCAATTGATCATTCTTGCTCTAACTATTTGTGAAATGTAATCATTTTGTATTGCTCTTTATTTCTTTCTAAACTTGACTAATGGGTACACAATTTAATAAGGCCTACTGATTTATCTTTATGTCATGCACTAGCAATAACAAGTTCAGAATTCTATAATGAAGCTGGTTGATGAAAAAAGATCCGATATATAAATTTAAAAACCTAACATCTCGAGCCTTATTATGCCGGGAGCTTTATACTTCCTATATTAAGCCGATACAGAAAACCTTCTGAGTGATTACTGCGTACGACATTCAGATCTTTACTAAGTAATTCTGAATCACGATTGTTTAATAGCACTTAATTATTACGTATGGAACTATTTTACAAATATATGTATTATCTTTACACTAACTCTATTATTTCCTTTATCAATATCATCTCTCATGTGGGTTTTCTCCAGCAAATAAGCACAAAATTATCTTGAAGATCTTTACATTTCAACTGCAATACTATTCGGAGAATGTACACTTAGTATTTTTACTTGTATTTTTTTAAGCTATTTATAAAACAGGATGTGTAGAGATTTAATTTTATAATTCAAAATAGGTACATGATTTTAAAAATAACTAATTTAAGACCATATGGTTGAAACATGTAATACTCAAAATAACCTTCTGTGTGTAGTTTTCTGGGAAGTTCTGCCATGTATATATATGACCTCTCTAGCCGACGTTTTGGATCCCATTACCCATCATATCAGCATTTACCCATCACATCAGCCCTGATGATGGACCCTGCAATGGGATCCGAAATATCGGCCAGAGAGGTCAAAAAAGGCAGAATATCCCAGAAAACTAAACACAGAAGATTCTGAGCACCCGTGAAAACCTGAGAACATTTTCAAAATAACCTGTTTTAAACCACTGGAATGGGACATTCTCGTATTCCACTACTCAATTCTTAAACATTACACAAAAAGATCATACAAGATATTCAATCATTTGCACTATAAAAAAAATTAAATAGCATAGGTATAATAAGTATTTATGATTGGAAAATATTATATATTTAACTTATTTAATGTAGGACACTAAATTGGATAGACTGATTGTTTGTGACCATCAGGTAGATGCCACAGGGAAAGAAAAGGGATTTATTAACGTTTCTTAAATAGACCTGGATTATTTTGGGTGGAATTAGAAGTTAGATATGTGTAGATTTCGTTCATAGCGCCAATGATCTTTTTTTGGGTTACCTAGGAATATGGTTGAATTACAAATGTATAACGGCAAGAATAGACTATCATACACAGGGTTATTTGGAAAACATTAATAACCTCGCAGGCCTGTATTACTAGCATCATGAACAACAAATTTTTTTTTTTTTTTTTAAAATAGAGATGTGAACACGGAATACGTGTCACATCAATATTCTTACTATTTTCAAACTAAGCTAAACGCTTGTGCTATGAAAATAGGACTAACTTGCTAGTCTGGAGTGAGGTTCGAACCAGCGACCTTTGGATCACGAGTCCAGTGTCCTAACCACAAGACCAACAAGCTACTCAGCATTCTTGCTATTTTGTTCATGACTTTTAATAATTCCTTAGATTTTTCTTTCATACAAAAATGAGAAATTTTAGTAAACCAATCTATGTAAGTTGTAATAACTCTCTCTCTACGCGCAGAAGTATGAGAAGGCGAAAACAGTGCGCGTAATGGTACGAAATATGGGGATGGGGGTGGGGGCGGGGCTGCGTTGAACTTGGCCTACTAATTTATTTCCGCCCGCCAGTCGTACGCTGTGTGCACCCCAGTGCACCCGCGCAGGTAGTGATTTTTTGTTGGTTGATTTTCAATAGTGTGTTAGTTAAGTGCGTAATTAATAATACTTGAACGATGGCGTATTATTCGAATGTAGAGTACACGGAAATGGTGCGAATGCTTGCTAGGTGTGACGATAATGTATCAGAAGCCTACCGCCAATATGCCAGACAATTTCCTAATCTTCCCACCCCGAGGCCCTGTGACCATGTTAGCTGCCACACAGCGATTACGAGATTACGGACAATTCCAGCATACACTGAGAGATAGTGGTCGTCCACCAAGGCACACAGTAAGTGGGGAGGATGAAATAGTGGAGTTCTTCGAAGTTGATCCATCAGCGAGCACCTATGACGCAGCCAGACGATTCAATGATTCGCAATACTTCGCGTGGAATGCCATTCACAATGAAAGGAAACATCCATTTCATCTTCATCGTGTCCACGAACTCACCGATCCTGACAAGCCCGCTAGAGTTGCATTTCGTACCTGGCTGCTAGCTGAATGGCCTGCAATTTTATGGACTGACGAGGCTAAATTTGGCAGGGTAGGTTTGTTTAACACTCGCGACGAACATTTATGTTGTTACAAAAACCCGCACGAACTGAGACCGCATTTTATTTGTGGGGATATGTAAAGACATTGGTGTATACTGATCGCGCAATAACAAGTCGTGAAATGTTAATCGATAAAATCATTTTGGCGTTTGATCATATTAAAAGAAATCCCAAAGTGCTATCGCGAGTAAATGAACAGTTGATATTTAGATGTGGTCTTTGTGTTGGTTGTGAACGTGATTATTTTGAACGCTATGTGCGCGATACTCACCGTCATCCGCGAGACTTGAACCTGAGAGGTAATAATAATAATTTGTAAATCGTAAAATTTTTGTAAAAATGTAAATTGTAAAATAATTTAAATGAATATTGAATGAAATATGCTGATTCCACTTTTTAAATACGCCTGCTTTAAAAAATAAATATTTCAATATTAAAGTCGCATAATTTTTCAGAAATCATTTAACAATGTTAGTCAAATTACATAGGTAGTTTAGATACGTACATACGATTTATTCTTATTTTATTTTTTAATGTAGACAGTCCTAAGCCTGGTTAAGTATGAAGGGATTGTGGATTCAGTGTACATACAAGCCCAGCAAGAATTTAATTTAAACTTCAAGTGGTTAACAGAAACGTACAAATGGGGCAAACATCCCCTCTGCATGTTTTGCGCCGTGCTCGCACTGTTTTCGCTTTCTTATATTTCCGTGGGTAGAGAGGTAACTCAATGTAGTGGTAGCGGTAGAGTGGTCAATTAATTTTTTTTATTTTTAATGAATGTCAAATGTTATGAATTATTAAAAGTCATAGAACAAAATTTGTTGCTTATGATAGTCCTGCGAGGTTATTAATGTTTTCCAAATAACCCAATAACTAAATAAAACCAAATTGAACTTGAACATTCTAAACAATTAATCCAAAATAATTATATTATAAGTAAATTCTTTAAAATTTTTGCTTATTATTGTAATATATTCACAGATTACACGTAACAATAATTTATTTTTTTTGGAAAAATTGATTTTATTCTTAGCTAAATTGCTAAATTGAACTTGTACATTCTAAACAATTAATCCAAAATAATTATGTTGTGGGTAAATTCTTTAAAATTGCTGCTTATTAGTGCAATATATTCTTAGATTACACATAACAATGAATTTATTTATTTTTTAATTGATTTTATTCTTAGATTGATAGATTATGATACTGATGGTGATTTTTCATTGCATGATGGACATAAATCTTATCCTTAAATTTTACATACTTAGATAATTTTTCAACAAATATAAGTATACATTGGGAAATAGATAAATACCTTTAAATGCCAATCACTTAAATAATAAGCGTTCAATAATTCATTTAAGCGATCACAAGTAAAGAAAGCTTTAAATTGAATACTCGCAGAATAAAATATGCAATGAAATATTTTTTAATGATTCATTCATAAAAATTAATAAAATAAACCCTCTGTACACATATTATAATAGGTTGTTGAATAAGTATTAAAATATGTCCACTTACTCGTGTTAATGATTGATGTATGTACCATTTACATACTATTACATTCATCTAGTCAAGTCTGTGAACTTTTTTCTTAATAATAAATTTTTATGTGTGAATAATATGAACTACTATTTTCACACAGTTATAAATATAATAAATACTTAAAATTGTATAGTTTGACCTGAAACATCTGAGAGTAAAAAAACTGACAGTAGAAATGTGTCTAAAAGAATGAGAGGAAAACATGGAAAAAACATCTGAAAATAATAAATTCTATTTATTATTCCATGGAGAAATTGAAGAAGTTGAAGAAAAGTTGTTACCCCTTTCTACATAAGACTTGGCCACAGTTGAGTAATAAAATGTTGAGAATTTCGATTGGGCACACAGTGAATGAACTGTTGAGTGTCCAAAAAAATTTATTTGCAAAGTAATAAATCAAGGATTAGAATATGTATATATAGCATTAATATTTTTGTTAAAAGGAATTACTCCTAGTGCCTATATTATATAATTAGCGAAATTATTATCTGATTTTTGAGGACTATTGTCAGATTTCAGAAATACTTCTCAGTCAACCTAAGATAAACAGGGTGTATTGTGCGGATTGCACATTTTTCGTAGGATTATGTAAACAGAAAAACAAAATTGTTTTGAAGAAAGTAAATTCCTGCATTATATATATATACTGAGGGTTTACTGCTTTATAAAATAAGGTATTATTGAATTATAAAGTCCACAACAGTAAGATATGAAAGGATGTAAAAATGAACAACAAATGTTCTTCCTACCTTGCTATGCTGGAATAGTAAGCCCACCCCCTCCATACACACTTGTATGAGGCCTCCTTCTCCCGTAGTGCAATCCTGAATAGGGAACTCCCCCCCTAACTCTGCCCCAACCCCGCCACCACCGCCCCTTTCCATGGCCTCCTTTATACAATAATAAAGCGCCTTACACTGTAAAAAAAACAAAAGAATATTCAAATTACTGAGAATACTTGAGGTATACATAAGATCATGTTTGTCCAATGTCCATTGCTCTGATTGATTCCATTAGATAGGTCGCAAAAACATCAACTTTGATGATTTTCTAATGTTAAAAAATAATACAAATTCAATTGGATTACAATATTGGATTACATTTTGATACATTCAAATGTTTATATTTATTCGATGTTTTAAAATGGGTCTATAGGTATAGTCTAAGGGCGGTTATTTTATCAGGAGTAAGAGTAATATAGTCAAGAAAAAAGCATAGATTTTTGCATTTTCCACTTATCAAAAACTCATTTTGCTTAACCATTGCTATAACTGTTGATTAAACAACCGACTCTAAGAGTTATAAAATAAAAGATGAATTATTTGATTTAATGTTTAAATATTTTGAATTTATATCCAAAACAATTTCACAGCAGCTTACTTATTTTGACCCTGACGCAATATACAAACCATGACCTAATGATATAAATAGTTATGGAGATATGCGACATCAAAGTTTGCATTTTTTTCAATATTTCTAGCTTATTTTTTGTAAAACGTTGAACTACCATTACAGTAACTTATATCAAATATGAAAAAAAGTTCCCTTTAATACAAATGAAATAAAATAATAAAAATCTTCAAATTTCAATTGGTATTTTTGAAGGATTCGTATCATTTTATTTAACTTGTATTGAAAAAAATTAATTTTTCGTAATCGATATAAGCTACTGTGCTTGCAATATAATATATACATATTATATCGCGATCGCCCAACAGGGTTCACTCATTGCTGCCTGGCGAAACACTTGAGATGGACGTAATCACGGCCGCGGCAATTAATTTGTTTCAAGCTATAACTAGAAAAATATTTAGAATTTCGCTCTACAATTTTACAAGCATATTCTCTGATATATGTACATATATCGATTACAGTAAAAAAAAAAAAAAAAATTTTTCAACTTGATATTGTTATGTTATATTCTTTTTACTTTCACAAATGCTTTGGTATTCAATTATATCTACTAGTTTTTACTGTACATATAATTGATTAATTTTATATAGTATTTTGTTTTATATTTCTATTATTTTGTTCTCCCTATATTTTAAGCTGCTCATCTCGGCACAGGTTCTTCCTAGTGAGATGAGTGGGTCTTTTCTAACCGACATGTATTAAAATCAAGATGAATAAAGAAATGTACAAACCTTTCTGGTGTAGTATTTATGAAGCTGTGTTTGACCGCCGTTCCGCCTCCATAAACACAAAACTTTAATTTTAGGGCTGTAAGTCATATTCACCAAACGTTCATACCACCAACGTTCCACGATAGAACCTAAAACAAACAATGATCAATATACAATGTGCCCATGTTGGAAACATTTAAAGTTTCTGGCCGCTATGATGAATAAAACTGTGTCTCTTACACCGCTCTTGGAATAGAAGGAATTTGTAAAAACATATAGCATTTCTATATCCCCGATATCTAGCATCCATACACCGTAAATAGATATGTAGTGGAAATCGTTTAAGATGAAAATGCTTAATATGAAAAATCGGCTAATACAAAATAATATTCTGATCCCGACAAAAAACTACGCAATTTCGTATATGTATTCGTTTTCTTTTAACACAAAACATAAAATCACTTAAGGGAGTATTCTAGTCTAGAGGCACGAATTTCAGGCGTTTTTTAAAGCTTTGTAAAAAAGAAAAAAATAATATTTTTGGGATACATTTTTTTATGATTCGTTTATTTATATGTAGATAGTTGGAAATTTTCAAGTTGCACTGATTTTGTTCATTTTTTTCCCTAGCGTAATAAAGATTCCTGATTACGTTTTTAAGTTTAAAAATGATACATTTTTTACACTTCAGGCGATAGATGCCCATTTAAATATATGTTTTTGCTGTTTATTCATAGAAAATGACAAATTACTTTTACCATAAGATGGCCCATTTGCTAACTTTCTTAACATCTTATCTTATATCCTCGATCCTGCATTACGCCAGCGCGGCGTAATGCCATTCAATATAATGAATGCCCCGCATTAGCGTAGAAAAAATCATTGAATATTTTAATTTCGAGATTATTGTTCCCAAACATATTAGTTGAAGTCTTTTTGCAAATTGCTTTTGATAATTGAATTGTTTTCATAAATTTCAAAATGCAAGTAATTACGCATAACATTAAATTTAATGTTATGCGATTTATTTTTAATAAGATTTTGACACATGGCCGTAGCAGATGAGTATACGGGGACACAAACCTGTGAACGCCCCCACGATTGCCTTGCCACCAAGCCATAACACAACGAGTTAAAACCCTGATGGGCCGTAGCAGCCGAGTATACGGGGGCACGAACCTGTGGAACGCCCCCATGATTGCCTTGCCACCAAACCATAACACAACGAGTTAAAACCCTGATGGGCCGTAGCAGCCGAGTACACGGGGGCACAAACCTGTGGAACGCCCCCACGATTGTCTTGCCACCAAACCATAATACGAGTTAAAACCCTGTTGGGTCATAGCAGCCGAGTATCCGGGGCACAAACCTGTGGAACGCCCCTACGATTGCCTTGCCACCAAACCATAACACAACGAGTTAAAACCTTGATGGGCCGTAGCAGGCGAATATACGGGGGAATAAACCTGTAGAACGCCCTTAAGGCAGCCTTGGTACCAAACTATAACACAACGTAATATGTTTTTCTTTAATTGTCTATGTTTTGCGTATACATTACTTTTTTTTAATTGTAAAAATAATTAATTGTCTATGTTTTGCTTATATATTCCTTTTTCTAATCTATGGTCAGCGCTTATTCAAACATCAAACATTAAATTTCAAAATGTCAAAAATGTTTCGTTTTTAATTTAAATAACTGCTTTTAAACTCGCTAGCGACAACATTTGACATCATTTATGTAAGCAGGACCCTTTATTACGCTAGGAAAAAAAATGAACAAATTTGGTGCAATTTGAACGTTCTTAACTTATTTCCAGCATTTTCCTGGCGGGATTAACCCTACCCAAATCAAATCATGAGTAGGGAAGGAGTTAATAAAAGGACTTAAAAACATACCTTGTGTAGTTCTTAATACTAGACCATCATCTCTCACTTCCATAAATCTCAGTTCACCAGTTGCATCAGTACCTTGGTGTACAGTAAATGATTGCCGATGTAACAACCTTGATCCCAATGGCTTGAGATCTATATCATTGCCATGCTAAAAATATTTAAATGTTTAATTTAATTATTCCGTTGATTTCAGAATCTATTCTGTATCTTTGATAAAGAGAAAATTTGTTTGATCTAATCAATAGTCATTTTGAATTTATTTTTCTTGTATTATTGTACACTGCTGTACTATTTATTCTTTCTCTTTATGGAATAGTATGAAATAAAATAAAGTATGTGAGAAATCAATTGTATGTACATTAACGTTTAAAAATATTCATATTCTTTGCATAAACATAATAACTAGACTGATTATTATCTTACCAGATTCCCTATTTGGTCCAGAAGTTGATTCACTTCTTGACTATAAACTAAGCCTATATGACTCTTTGCCAATAACCTTCGTACTTTATTTCTTATGTGGGGAGGCTCACAGCCCAGCATTACCAATGACGCAGTTAGATTATAAAGAGCTGTAGATAATAGTCTGTCTTCTTCATGTTCTAGACGCTTTCGTTCTGTATCACTTAGACATTTATATCGTTCCATCATTTCTCCAGGACCCTACAATTGAAATCATTATGTAAGCATAGTTATTATTTTAATCAGTTGATGATTGCCAATGAACATAAATATACGCCAAAGAACATAAATATACGTCTATATAAAATGTTTCCTGAACATATAACAGTTTTCAATTTACTTATTAATTATTTAGATATTATTAATTATTTACATAATGAGATGTTACTTTTTTTTCTTGGGTTGATTTAAAAACAGAGGGTGCGTAAGATAAATAAGCTATTTAACCATCAATAAATTTGAATCTACCTAATGGCATCGTTGTATTGATGCCACACTGCCATGCCACAATTATAAATGTTTGTTTGCTTACATTATTATGGAACACGGCAGTGGGAAACAAATTAAACGTTTTAGTTGATTCACTTTTTATTTATCACGAAAGAATCTGGTGATAAGTAAAAAGCTAATCAAATTCAGTTATCTTCTTAATTTCTGTAGTGAGGCTATTGAAATTCTTTATTCCTAAATATGTATAATTTTGCTGATATTATTTGGTGTTGCATTTTGTTATTTTAATTTTTTTTGAAATCCTTGTTTCAAGTTTTGCGTATTTGAATATTTCATTTTATATTAATCTTTCAATATGCAGTAATCAAAATTAATAATTGGATTCACATGTGCGGGAATGTGGAAATACGACACCCAAGTCGATAAAGGCAGCTGAGGCGGGCAACATTCATATTGGCTGTAAAAGCTCAAAACATGATATTTTAAGTTCCGAAGAAAGTGGAGGTTCTGTAAGCTACTATTTTACTCATCATTTCATCTTCAACCATTCATTATCAAGAATTTCTTTGCTAACATCACTGCATCTGGCACCATACTTCATGTCTATTTTGACTTGTCATAATACACTGAACATATGTCTCAAAAGATACAAGTGAAATGCATTAACCCTCATATCATGATCTCTGTACACACATTGGCCAAGTCTCTTCCTCACTGAAGAGAAACAGGGTCGATTTTATCAAATTTGTTTATAGTCTTTCTTTTATAATCTTTCCTTTTATAACCCTTAGTCCTTAAACCCGGCAGACATGGATGGCAATATGTATTATCATATTGTCGTACTCTACTCTAAATCTATCCAAACAGTTACTTTTCTGGTCAACCTCTGATGCTCTAGTATAAGAATTTATGAGAATTAGCCTACACAGTCACACCGGAAATAGTCCCCAAATCCGGGCCCGCCGCATCTTACAATGGTGTACTTAAAATTGAATCTCGTATTTTTTGCTATTCCCTGAAGAATTATGTGTTATGTAAGGAATATTATTAACACAATTATTAATATTATTTATAATTTTTCATTATCTAAATAAAACTATGTATGTACACATGCTATGTATCACTCTTTTACAAATCAATGTGTTTTTTTTAACAAACATGAAAAAAGTATAAAAATATGTGTTATGAATGGAAACATACCTGATCCATTCCTATCATGTCCCTTTCTTGACTAACGGCATCCAAAAATGCATCTTCCCAGAACTGCATTTGATCCCACAGAGTTGATCGCTCTTTACCTGTAATAAATATTTCAAATTGGTACACAAATATAGAGTTATATATAAGATCAGGTGCATCTTTTATTTGTTCCTAATAGTGTTGGGCCAAGTCGTATTTTTTGTAACTCGAGTCACAATTCAAGTTAACTCGACTCGGTGTCTATTTGAGAGTTGAGACTGCCAGATCGGTATGTACGAACGTCACATTACTGTATGGGTATGACTTACATATATTTGACTCGATGAACTCGTTAATCAATCACTCCAGTCAAATAAACTTTTAGAAAAATAATGTTAATAAGGACAAGGATAAATAATAAAACTATCTATACCTACAAAACTCAATGTCTGTCTGTCTGTTCTCTATACAAATCTGCACCGTTTGTCCGA
The DNA here is from genome assembly GCA_016648135.1 of Agrypnia vestita. Lineage (NCBI taxonomy): Eukaryota > Metazoa > Arthropoda > Insecta > Trichoptera > Phryganeidae > Agrypnia > Agrypnia vestita. Next base: position 25,534 of record JADDOH010009760.1, read on the forward strand.
TTCAATTCAAATTTTGCATACTTATGCTTTAGGCGACATTTCCCCCCTATTCTTTTACACCTTCCTCTCCCCATGATATATTTTAGATGCAAATCTGTACCGTTTGACCGATCGGACTCAAAATTTGGAAACTTATTCTTTAGGATCCGACGGGTAAAATATGCGACATTTCCCCCCTTCCCTTCCCCCGGATATATTTTAGATGCAAATCTGTACCGTTTGACCTATCGGACTCAAAATTTGGAAACTTATTCATTAGGACCCGGCGGGTAACATTGGCGACATTTCCCCCCTATTCTTCTGTACCTTCCCCTCCTGATATATTTCAGATGCAAATCTGTACCGTTCGACAATCAGACTCAAAATTTGGAAACTTATTCCATAACACAGACGATATTTCCCCCTATTTGCAATAATTTTGTTCAAAAAATATTTTGGCATTTTGTTATTGAAAATTTTATGTATAAACATGAGAACGATATAAATAAGTTTTTTAATAATTTTTTTTAATTTCCATCCAATTGAGTGCTTTTCTCATTTCTTCAATTCTGGTGTATTTACTTTTTTTTAATATGATTTTCATTGCCCTGTTTTGCATCATGGCCAGATACAAGACTGTAGCACAATAGTTGATGTGAGGATTCTATCCATCCCAGCCATGATTAAATGGAAACATTGTTTTAATTAGAGGGTTTGCAAAATAATGGAATATTTGTTGTCCCCCACAAATTTATTTTCAACTTAACCCTTAACCCGCGCAACGCTGGGTACGAGCAGCTAGTGTATTAATAAAGAGATAAGTACTCCACAATATGTTTTTTCTTCAAGTGATTTACTAATGTGGAAGTTTTATTTGCATTATAGCACATTATTTGCATTTAACTCTGTTGTCATTATTATTTTTGGAAAAAAAACTCTCATGCTCTTTCAGGGGGCATATTGACTGCAAATACGTATCACTATTGCTATATATGCAGAAAATCAAATGCGGGTAATTAAATCAAATCAAATCACTTATGGTGGTCACGGTCACTAAAAAATTAATAAACATAAATAAACTGAACTGATTGAGTGAGATCGTTTGTTCGAGAGGCCTCGGGTTGCCCTCGGCTGTCATTGGATGATTTCGGGAAGGCAAAGTGCCATACCATGCAATCCCGACACCAGACGACAGCCGAGCCGAGCGGCGCTCACGATCTGAAGTAGCATCGTTCGAAGTTCTGGCTTGGTTCGAGTCAACCGAGTTTATGGGAAAGACAATGGGAATGAGAAAGGCTGGCAGTGTAACTCGAGTTACAACTGACTGAGTGAGATTGTTCGTTCGAGCGGGATCGGGCTACCCTCGGCTGTTGTCGGATGATTTTACAAAGGCAAAGTGACACAACATAAGCCGAGCCGAGCTGAACAGTGCGGTTGTACCGTTCAAACATTCTCAGCGAGTTAACTTGAGTTGTCTCGCTGGCAGTGTAACTCGAGTTACTTGAGTAAATTAACCCGAGTCGCCCATCGCTAGTTCTTCATTTCTTTCAACGTGCTGGAATATGTATTTATATAAATAAAATTGTTACCTAACAGTACTAACATTGGGGTTCATTACAAATATTCATACCTATTAGTCCCTGGAATATATAGGTGCGGCCGCTGTCAGGTGAAGGTGTGGGTGAAGTGTTTACAATATGTCCACCTGTATATCGAAAGCCTGTGCTGAGAGAAGATTTTGAAGACCAAACACTAGATGTCCTCTGTTTAGCAGTACGTGGAAACTAAAACAATATCAGAATCATTTAAACAACTGCCAATTCCGTATCGAAATCCAAAATGTAATCTAAGAAGAAAACCTAATTAATTTAATGTGTGTACAAAATATCCATAAAATTAAAAATACTGGACATTGTAAAAATTTTGTCATTGAATAAAAATTTTACAAATAATAAGAACAACCAGCAAAATATTACATTAAAAACAAGATTTATAAGAGCAAAAAATATATGATATTTTGTTTTGTAAAATTACAGATAAATAAATTACAGTAAGCTATGAATCTCTCTTTTTATATATAAATGTACAAACACTTACAAACATAAAGTAAAAGTTTTAAAAGCGCAAAAAATTCACAAATATGTGTAGGTACTATGGAACACTGATGCACAAACTTTCTAATTTTGGAGCCAAATTTTCAACTATTTCTTTATAAGCAATTAATTTGTGTATCATTATAGTGAAACAATTCTAACTTTTCTCAATTCTCATTTAGCGTGCTTTTAATTTCATTTAGTTTTTTCATTAAATCCAATCCAAACATTATTTTATATATAATATATTTTTTATTATATACTCAGGGAATTCATTGCTAAACTTCACTTACATATATCATGCATAAATTTTTTTAATGATTAATGTCTAGCATACTAATAAAATATTTTTACCAAGCTGTTTCTCCATCTCTACACTGTTCTTTATCCGCAAGATAAATTTATTTGTATGTATAAAAGAGCATACAAACTCATCAAATCAAAAGAGTTGCATCACTTTCTATATGTATAGTTCTAAAGGGTTTCGCCAATTACTAATCTTCTATTACTAGTAATGCTATCAAAACATAACCACAGATGGTGAAACTATCTAAAATGATGTACTTTAATGTTGGTACAGCAGAATCATCTACACACTTTTTTCTAAATATGTACCAGTAATATTATAAAAGACATGAATATTTATTATAATAACAATATCTCGTTTTTTTCCAAATGCCTAAATTATTTTGTAAGAAACATTGTTTTGCAATTTATTATTGCATGAAAATCTCAAAGAAAAACTAATTTTAAGATAAACATTTTCTACGGCCGTTTAGAATCTATATGTAGAGCTTTCTGGACTGTATCTGCCGTGTATCTCCAACCCTATGGCTGAGGTTTTAAATTTCATTGCAGGCTCCGTCACCGAAGAATCTCGTGATGACATCCAAACCTTAGCCAGGGATGCATAGCAGAACTGTCCAGAAAACTCCACGAAGATAATTTTAAGATATTTCCATTGTTACATTTATGTAATTTGTTACTTACGTTAGATTGTTGGACTTCAGTATCTGACACTGTAGACCTAAATGAGGCCCGATGGTTGGCAAAGGCATTGGGATGATTGGTCGTTATCGAACCGGTCTCGGCCAATGAGGAGTCAGATCCGTGAAGTGTTCCCTAACCCACAAACACATAACTAGACAACACGTTCTACTAGGGGCTAATGCACGCATGCATCATGTGGGCAAGGCAAAGCAAAATATATTCTTGAAATATTTATGAATTAACTGCTGCATTAATAGAGTAATGTTTCAATGCTTTTACTAAATGAGATTTGTTCCTTATTTTATTCAAATTAATATTACAAGCTTACGAGTTTGTTACAGGACGGATGTAATTGCCGTTCAAATTTGAGTACCTCAAAATGTCTTAGGGCGAGTGGAGGATTTTTTTTCCAGTAAGGTCGGTGTGGCGCTGGTTTTAGCGATAGGAGAGGGGGGAGGTTGGGGGGGCGGTCGGGGTTGTTGGAGTGAGGGGTTGGTGGTTTTGGGGAGGATGTAGCGGGTGGTGAGAAGGCGATGTAGTGGTTGGGGTTTACCTAGGTGGGGGGGGTCGTGAGGTTGGAGGAGGGGGATGGGGATGGTCGTGGTGGGTTGTGGGGGAGTGGGCGCATGGGTGGAACTAAGTGAGTTGGGGGGGATGAGGAAGTTTGGTGGGGAGGCGGGGGAGGGCGGTATGGTTTTTTAGAGTGGTAAGTCTGGAGGTTGGGGGAGAATAGGGGGTGCCGGGATGGGTGATGGGTCAGGGGGGGGGAGACAGTGTTTGGTGTCCGTATAAGAGTCATTATGAATCTATAAAAAATAACTTTTATATCAAAATTGAGAACTCCTTCTGGATGAATATTTTCAACATTACTATTATTACACAAAGTTAATTTTAAAGAATTTCAAATTATTATATTATTGAACTTAAGCAATCATTCCTATTAAAATGTTAAACTATTTATCAATTCTCGGTAAAATACTTCATAAATTGAGATAATATTTCCTGTAACTTAAAAATAATCATTGATATTTCGGGAGGCAATCTTAATTTTAATAAAAGATAATAATAACGGATTTGTTATATACAAAATATGCTTTAAAATGTACAATAAAGGGAGCGAAAGCGGAAAGTTTAATACAATAGAAAATACTTTTCACTGATTACACAGATGGTAAATCAGTGTGAGATGTATTACACAATTAAAATGCTTCCATATGAAATATATTGACGCTAAAACACAGGCAGAATTACACACAAATTTAAAGCAGCACATGGATGTAGGAATATTTCATATATAAACTACGTACGTGAGAAATTTCTTAAAGATCAGAAAAAATCTAATACATACATATTTTAACCATATTATGACTATCATGTCAACAAAGTCAAAAAAAAATTGAAAGACTAACTAAAATTGTTTAAATATGAATACATAAAAAATAGTTTTGAAACAAAAATCACCACAGTTAAGAAATTTACCTCTTATAATAGTAATTATTTTTACTAGTCTTTAATAATCTAACTTGTGTAGTTAAATTGTTTGGTTAGGTTATTTGCCATTACATGATTCAAATTAACATTTCTTTTTTTTTACGAAACAAAATCATGACATTAAAACAGCCTGTACTTCACTACTCTTGTGGTGTAACTAATAATAACCTCTCAGTAAATTTCTCCGTAACCTTGCTTGACAAATTGAACATTGACTACATCAATTTTTATTATTTCAACTATACCAAAAAGTAGCAGCCATAATTGTGAGGTTCAAAATAAAATAAATGCCCTAGAAAAATAAATTAGGAGATACACACATACATAATATTATTCGATATGAACTTTGATGTTTTGTAAAAATTGTTCCCTCCGTGAAATAGGATTTTTTACAATATTTTATACAGTCTTCATAAAGAGATTATATGCCCAACATGTATTACAATAGATATAGCTGTAACCCGTCAAAAATGATTGTACTTTTACATGCCGGTTCCTAAAGAATAAGTATTTACTTATTTATAACGACGTTTATCAAAATATTTGAACATTTTTTTATGTTTCCCCTGCCGGAAATTAATGGTACTATTTTATACCCTGGCGATTGTGCTGGGCAGAACATGAAATGGTTCGCGTCTTTGCTAAGTCCTACATGTACTATATTTTTGATGGGTAATGCAGGCTCAGCGATAGCAACATCACAATCGTTACCGCTTTCGGGTTTAGATAAACAGACAGATGGATGGACGGACAGATGGTTAGATGACGAAATTATTATGTTTGATGATATGTAACAGCTTATGTTCACGAATTAGTAGATTGATGTTATGTAACCAGCGTTCAATGTATAATGTAACCAGTGTTTCAAGTCCCATTCCAGGAGACCAGTAAGTTAATCCTTTTTCATACCACAGGCATATAACTAGGTCTGAAAATAGTTAAAATATTGATATGACACATATTCCGTGTTCACATATCTATTTAAAAAAAAAGTCTCATGATTTTCGCAGACCCTGAAAACATCATAGGCAACTTTATGAGTTTGTAATGGAAAATCTGCACAATACATTGTATTAGAAAAAAATTCCAATGGGAGACTATTCAGGAGAAAATGTGAATTAAAACAAGAGAGTGGACTCAGAAAAGATTGTTCATGAAGACAGAAGGGTGAATTTGGTCGATCATTGACGAGAAGCTGGAGGCACTTTAAATATTAAGGTATTTAGCGACTATGCTACGTGAATGGATTAAAATTTTATACATATATGTATATTTCGTTCTACTCACCTCCGACTCGAAGGATGTCAATTTACTTAACAACATATTTCTCTTCTGATTCAGGATGTCTTTAAACATGTCAGCAGTACTTTGTGAGTCAGGGGGCTCAATGTCGGAATCCGAAAACTTCAATGCTGGGGGTTCTTAAATGAAGAACATTGTGAAACCAAAGATATAATATTCGCAAAAAATCTAATTGTACAAATATTATATCATTATCATGTCACAAACTCAAGGAGAATTTTTACCACCCTCAAAACAAATAAAAGTTATAAATCTAAGAAAAATGTAAAATAACTATGTAGCAACATTTGAATTGCACATAATAAGAACACCAAACTATACATACCATTTTGTGAATTTTTTCTCGAAGACGGAGATGAGGGACTCATCGGTGATCCAACATTATCTTTGCTTCCAAAGGGACTGAATCCACGGGCCAGCTGTAAAGTATTAAGTTGATTGTCTCCGCCTTGACCCGACTCCTCGACGGCTATTATTTCTTTCGTCCAGTAGTGTGTGTGAGCGATCTCCGTCAATTGGAAGACTGAGGCCATTCCGCCAAGACCAAAGTTAGAGAATGTTGTCTCCAGCCCGTGTACCACAGCCAGAAGAACTTTCAGTATGCCTTTCCAGATATTTTTTGAAACACAAACATCCTCAATATGATCATCGGGTGAAATTTTTTTATTCAAGGTCCTATTTAATTTACTCAGTACCAAATTTCTGTATGATTCATCTTCCATTAACTTCTTGAGTCTATTCAATTTTAGCCAACCAACACCCTCACCCTCCAATACTTGTGTAATAACCTGAAAGCAAACACCAATAAGGTTTTCACTGTTGTTCCATAAGATAACATGTCTGTAATGAAAGTTAAATAACAATACATATAACAATTATTTTGAACAATTCCACGGCATAACCTTTTGAGAAATTATTTAAATATTATAGGAGCAAAAAACTTTTTATTTACACCAAAGCAAAAGACTTTGTAAAAACGTTTTTAAAATAATATAATATAATACAGAATACGAAATGGTATAGGAAAATCACAAATTTTGTCTAATAAAAGACTTTGGTATGGAGTCAACAACAACTATAGTTGTATTAGCAAACTTGTATTACCATAAAAGTATACTTATATAGTAATACATGTTTGGATATTTGCCTGTATGCAATATGAATAACATGAAATGACAAACTGACTTAAATATTTCACTTCAGTTCCAATTCAGTTCAGTTCAGTTCAATAGTTCAGTTTCTTACTCACATCATTAAGAAAGTTTTGATTCTCAGTATTAGTATTTGTTCTATCATGCGGAGATCTGTGTACATCGTCATACTGCGAGGCATTGGTGTGCTTGATGAGAGGGGACCTCTGCACGAGACCTTTGGTCCCCTGTGGAAAGGGCCCAAAGGACTGTGAAGACCCTTGGGGCCCAGCTTTGCCTGCTTGCTGGGCCTGGATTGAGGGCTTTGCTTGCTGGGCTTGCTGAGGTTGTTTAACATTTTTTCCTGGAAAATATTTATATATTTCGAAGATTATTTTTTTAATACATATTTCATTTTACATTTTGTTAGTTTGATTTCGCAAGGTTAACTGTACATTACCAAATGTAGCATTATGGAACTCCAAAATGAATAACTTATTACACGTAAGAGGTTTGATCAAAAAATATGTGGATTCTTGGTTTTTCTCAAAAATCTTTATTTATTCATCAATATTAATTTTATCCCATTAAAACTAGTCTCCATCAGATATAATACACTTGCGCAGCGCTTTTTCCAATCTATAAAGCAGTTTAGCTCTTTCAGTGATTCTGTCCTTATCTTCTCAATGTTGGCAAAATGTCACCCTTCATGTTCTTATTCATCTTTCGGAATAGGAAAATATTGCAGGGGAACATCTCCAGCGAATACGAATGCTGGGGCATTAAAACATTGTTGTTTTAAGCACAAAATTTTTGTTTCATTATTTCCATACGTAAAAAATTGCCAGACCCACCAAAACACTAGGGGACAAATTATCTCTCAACATTACGTGCGGCATAGAGTCTACGTGACGTTGCAACATCGCGCACTGTCCTGGGACATTGCGCACAACATAGCGGGGCATTTCTACGTGCCGCGGAAACGTTGCCATGCGCACGGTACTCGAGCGAGCTCACGGGGACATCGGGCTGCGCGTCAGTATCACATGGTATGTTTACAAGTGAATGCACATGCGCTGTATCTGTCAACTGACAACTCATCTCCGTACAATTTTGTGGGACACTTCAAACCGTGAATATAAAAATGATGTGAGGGCCAACAGTTCCTTAATATTGTCTTGCTTGGCTATGGAAGGCCCGATTATTTGTAATAAATTGTCAAAATCAGTTGTTGTCATTCGAGTGAAATTGACAAAAAATCCGTTAGACATTCGAAGATCGCATAGAATATCCATCCTTCTTTCTCTTTGCAGTAAATAATTTCGCACCTACCACCTTTTTCTCCTCTTACGTTTCGATAAACTCGTTAAAATAAATAGCTACGCAGCTGTCATCCTAACCTCATCAGGCGGCTAGTGTAAATAAATACGCAGCTGTCAACATAACCTCATCGGGCGACATTTCCGCCGTTTCCGCGACAAGTAATATGCGAGTCCTGGTGTGTACACGTCAAATGACCGCGTCATTGTCCCCGAAACATGAGCGTAGATGTTAATGCGACATGCTGCACGGAATGTTTCGCGATTTGTCCCCTAGTGAATAAATGGCTTAAAGAAAGCGTCCAATATGGCTACCACTATCAAGATGCATCAGGGACAAGTGTACCAACACAGCATAAGAAAATTGTGACAATTAGACATATACTCACGAAATTCAAAAATTGTGCATATTTTTTGATCAAACTCGTATATGTGTACTGAATTATTAAAACATAACCACTTTAATTAGTATTTGATGAAAGTGATTTATACTGTAGAAATGTGCAACTACAAACCACATCAAAATAATAACTTTGTCAAAATTATGAATAGAACTTTTTCAATTCATAAAATGTAAGTTAATGTTACATGCCAGAGAAATATATCTATAGGTATTGTATACACACTTATTTTATCACAAAATATCTGATTTATAATTAAAATCAAAAGAGAAGAAATACATATTTTAATCTGATAATTCAAAAGATTAAATAAATATTTCATAACAATAAATTTCCATCAGGTGCTTTACACACCTTTCCCGCCAAAGAAGTCACTAAAAATGCTTGAAGTGGATGCAGCAATCCCATTTAAGTCTGAACTAATGTTTGAAAAAAAGTCCCTGTGTGTTGCCGCTATCATGTTGGTAGTCTGCACCGTTGTTTGTGAAGAATCTCTCCTACTTCCCGGGGGACTCCCACTACTCCATGAATCAGTCTATAAGAGAAAAGTAACATTTAACATAACTCCATGCAACACAAACACCAACACAGTAGTTGAAAATGAAATAAAATAAATTAAGCCAGCTCATACAGATTGTAAGCCCTGGGCTATTATATAAAAGACTTCTATACGTGTGTTTCTCATATAAATAGCTTCGTCTCTGTGAGACTTCTATAATTTATCTTAATCTATACCTATAAAACTCAATGTCTGTATGTCTATCTGTTCTCTATACAAATCTACACTGTTTGTCCGATCTGACCCAAATTTTGCATACTTATTCATTAGGAACTGGTGGGTAACACAGGCGACATTTTCCCCCTCTCCCTTTCAGTGATATACCTTCTGTACAAATCCACACCGTTTGACCAATCTGATCCAAATTTTGTATTCTTATTTTTTAGAACCCGACAGATAACCTGGGCGACATTTTCCCTTTCCCTTTACCCCACCCCTTCCCTACCGATATGTTTTGTACACAAATTAAAATTTTCTATACAAAACCTTTGGCCGATCTGACCAAAACTTTGCATACTTATTCTTTAGGACTCGGCGGGTAGCGTAGGCGACATTTCCTCCTCCCCTTTACCTCAACCCCTCCTCCCGATATATTTTCAATGCAAATCCGTACCATTTGAACAATCAGACCCAAATTTTACATACTTTTTCTTTAGGAACCGGTGGCTAACATAAGCGATATTTCTTCCCTTTATCTCACTTCCCCCTCGATCTGACCCACATTATGTAAACTTATTCTTCAGTATCCAGCGGGTAACATAGGCCACATTTCCCTCATGGACATCCCATCCATCACAGCATTGATTAAATGGAAACACTATTGTTATTAGAGGCTTTACAAAACAATGGAACCTTTGTTTTCCCCCGAAACCTTAGTTTTAACTTAATCGAACAGCTAGTTAAAAACAAAAATGGCTCATTCATCAAGAACTTCATTTGTAAGAAAAGCTTACCTTCAAAAGTCCTTTTTTAGTCGCAACTTCTTTGGCGCTTTTAGTGAAGTCATCTAATGTTGACTTCCCTACATACGTCAGGTCCTCAAATGTATTTTTACTCACGCCAGCTGCAGTTTTACTTGCTTCCAGTGCACTCTTGGATGCTACTTGCATACTTTTTGAGGCTTCTTCTGCTGCTTTTTTGGCTTGGACAGTAAACTACAACAAAAAATATTACAGTAAAACCCCGGTAATTCGAAATTTGCCATAATTTGAAATTTTAAAAAAGTCACAAGTCCCAAATTGTAAATTTCATAGTAGACTATCCTCGATAATCCGAAAACCCCGGTTATTCGTAATTCAAAATATTTTTTAGCGCCTTGCGCCATAAATCAATAGGTACATTTTAATTTGCATAATTGAATTTATTTTTGAAATTTAAAAAACTAACCCATAAAAACCAAATTTTTATTATACTCCCTTTTCTCATTGAAACAGGTTTCGCGCCTACTCTATGCGTCGGGCTCGAAAATTAAACAATATATACATCGTTAAAATTTCGAAAAATTCAAAATTATACTATAATTATTACATTTCTTTTAAACAAAAATTTGATAGATCATTTTTACCATTGCCACGAGTCTGCCTGCAAAGTTTCAGCTCGATTGGATCACGGGAAAAGGGTTAAAAATTTATCCAAATTTTTTCCGGCAGATAACAATCCGCAGTCGCTACGAGTTAAAAGAAAGAGAGTAAAAAGTATTTCAATTTTTTCGCAAGTAAGAACAACAAATAATATGTCTATCGGTTACTTTAGAAACAGAAATATCGCAATATTTGTATGAGCATAATAAATATAGCATTTTCAAAAAGATTTCCTGATACATGCAAAAATATAGACGTCTTTTGCAAAATTAATAGCTTTTTCACGATTTTTATTTTATTTTTAGCAAATTTCACTATCGAATGATGATTTTTTCCTAAATATTAAGTATGCTTTCTTCAGTTGGCTGCCTTGTTATGAGCAGATTTGCGGCGTTTGTGATAATTTCTCTGATTTCTCATACCTAAACGCATTGACCTACTTTATAGTACGTCTAAACCTAATCGCGTTTAAAATTGCTTTCATGTTTTTATATTTGTCTTTAGTTCGATTTTTTTCTAATAACTGTGCTTATGTTGTCAAAATGTTTAATTTTCTTTGAAATATATTCTTACTGGCTTATTTTATTATTTAACATATTTATTGACAGTTGTATTTCTAGTTACTGTGCTTTGTTGGTCTGAGCCGGAAAAAAGGCAGGATCGAAAGTTATAATCAAATGAATATTGAAAAAGCCTTTCATAAATTCAAATATAACCAAACACTTTTGGTTACGACCATCCAGATGTGTCAAAACCACCAACAAGCTACTCATTTTTACTCCCTTTATATTAACTCGTGGCGTCTGCTTGCTTGCTTGCCGACTTGCTGTCAAAAAAACTTTGGATCGATTTTTGACCCTTTTCCCGTGATCCAATTGAGCTGAAACTTGGCAAGTAGACTCGTGGCGACGATCAAGAACATCTATCAAATTTTCGTTAAAAAATAATAATAATTATAGTATAATTTTGGATTTTTAGAAATTTTAATGGTTTTTTCAAATTGGAATCATTACAAAAGTTTGATTACTACCAACGGCGCCGGCGGCCCGATAACATCACAGAATATTTAAAATTTGAATTACTGCGTCGGTAGGTATAATAGGTACTTCACTACGAATTTCGAAAATTTATGACAATTGGTTCACAGATGACAGCAAACTTCGGTTTTTTGAGAAGAAATCAAATAATAAAGAGATATTTTTAGGGATTTTTGACATAGGTATTTGTCTAGACATGTTTCATTTTCAGTCAATCAATTATTACATGATGGTTAACTTAATTTACAAAGAAAGGGAGTAAAATAAAAACTTGGTTTTTATGGGTTATTTTTTTACACCATTTTCCAGGATACTTTTTAATTTTTATGCTTGTTAGTACAAGCATAAAAATTAAATTAAATATACTTGTACCTAGTGGTACCTACAATATATTTCGTGCTCAAATAACCTTGTCCATGTGTGCAAGAAGTCCTTCTTGGCTGCTTTGTCTATTCACCAGTTCCTTAGCTTGGGATGTAAAATGCTCAAAAATAGATCCTTGAGAGCCCTGCCTGGTGACCCCGGTCTGGTGCCCCGATGTGCTTGTTGCTGGGGAAACACTTCCAGTTTGACTTGTGGAACCAAATGATCCAGCTCGGGCCAACACGTTCCCCACACTGGTTTGTTTCTAAAATCGTAATATTGAAAATTTAATTATTTTTTAGTAATAAAATTTCTAATGAAATATAAACCGGTATGTTTCTGAAATCGTTAGACAAAAAAAAAATATTTATTAAAAATTGCAAATTAAGGAATATTTGTCATAATTCCAGTCACCTGTGCGGCTGATTTGGGTCCTCTAAGGGACCCCCTCTGTGGTGGGCCATGACTGCGATGGCTGGGGGTGGAAGGCCAATCAGAGTCACTGGTGCTGGCACTATCCTGCTTCGGTGGTGAGGCCTGCGAATGGGAGGCCTGAACACTCACTATCGTCTTAGGAGTTATTGTTGAGTTAGAATCGGACTCATTCTCCATGCTACCACTTCGCTCTTTCATCTGAAACACGGGCATTCAACGAGGGGTTTTAAGAAAATGTAAGCTCAGTGACAACAATAAAATATAGGAAAGTGCAAAGTAGACAACCCAATTTTTATGAATAAGCTCTCAACCTCGCTGCTTGCAACACTGTTTTCTACAACCAAGCAATAAACTAAAATGGTCATCACCGGAGTTTACCGATTATTGGTAGTTCATTGGAAGGGCCATGGGTAAACAGATAATTCGTTATTATAACACTTAAAAAATTACTTTTTTTATTTTAATCTAATTTTATCTAGTAATAAAGTCACATAAAAATATGAGACTTTATTACTTGAAAACCTCATTATCATCTTACATTAAGGGGGGGGTAAGGTTTTTAACTTTTTTTTTTGCATTTCATTTTTAATTTTATAAATGAATGTATAACATCGTAAGAATATTGTGTCAAAATTTCAAGTCAAATTGACGAAATTATGAACATTTGAGCGGTAATCAGACTGATTTTCTATACCTGCTCGGGCAGCTAAAAGACGCGCTCACCTGAGGACTACCGGACGTGCTATTGTATTAGAAGAGTTTTGCGTAGACAAGGACAAACAGATGCTGATGATGAAAGCTCTTTGCCGTGTGAACATGGCATCGACGATTATGTGTAAGTATAAAATAAGTGTTGAGTTTTATTTTGAATTTTACAGTGTACAAAACTTTAAATCGTTTTCCCCACATGTCACGTTTTCAAAGTCGGTGTCCATCATAACTTCAAAACTACTGCACTGATCCTTTTGAAATTTTGAACACTATTTCTGTACATAATTTACGAGGTAACGCTGGAGAGTTTTTTTCAAATTTGTTATTAAATTTTATTTTTTAATAACAAATTAGTCGATATTTTTCGCAAAAAATCGCGTTTTTCCCTTCAGTGTTCCAAAAAATTGAAAAATTGAAATTTCAAAAAATCCTCCCAGCGTTACCTGGGAAAATCTATTATCTAACGAATGAATTTTGATTTTTTGATTTCAGATGATCTAGCGAAACATAAGAAGCTTTCGACAGAATCATGTTTATGTATTTGTATTTTTTTACATTACGCGTAACAAGCCTTGAGGCCCAATTACTGTGGCAAAACACATTACAAAAATACCGAGGCTTTTGAAAATTTCACATATTGTGAGAACCTAGTGTCATGCCCAGTGTGAGACTCTTATTGGTCATGCCACCAACTTGGTATTTACCATTAATACATTTTTTTATACTGATATTTCCAGAACCATGAAAGCCCTCTTCAATACTTATCTAGATCACACAATAATGTCAATGTCGTCAACATAGGCCAACGATTTTATACTGACTTACTTAAGATTGTGTCATGAGTTTCAACTCTAATCACTTTTTCACATTTGATTTTGTGAGTAAAAATGAAAAAAAAACTTTAAATGACTGCATGAATAATGCATTGCAATGTAGATTATTATATAGTTGTTGGTGCACCAATAATTGTTTGTCAAACTTACATGTCGCTTGACATCTAAATCCCTCGCTACCTTGCTGGTTTCTTCAACATGCTGAGGATCCTCTCGATGGTTATCATCTGAAGCATCACTACGGTCTGAGCTAGATGGAGTGGGTGATGGGGAGCGAGAGGGATGAGGTGTAGAAGGAGCACCATGGCTGACAGGGTACAGCAAACTAGAAGGAGGGTGATACACCTAAAAGGAGTTAAGTTCGTAAATTTTATGTTTAATTTTAACGTGATATATTACATGATTAAATTTAGTTATGTGTATAACCTATATAAATATATGGTACAAATACTAAGGTTCAATTACAACAAAATCACTCAAAGAAAAAATTATTAAACATCTCATTATTGTTTGACAATTGCGGTATTTATATTGTGAAATTTGAAATCTAAGTTATTTTCATGTACAATACTACTATATTCATAGTTAATAATGACAAAATCTGTCATTGGTTACAAAAAACAGATTTAAATCATGGTCTCTAAAGTTATCATGTAATCTAAAATTGTGTATAAATAATGATACATGAAGGACATCATACCGTTTTAGGATCTAATGAAGATGACAATGTCATCGGTGTCAGTGATTGTACCACTGCCCCATACACTTCGCCTAGGCCATGATGAACATGTCCTCCCGCAAGAAAACCTGGAACACAGAGTAATCAATTTATTAAATCATTACTAATTGCAAATAAATAAAATCATTCATATTATATTTCATTTATTTTAGAATGGAAAGTGAGTTTCAACATTGACATCTCAAATTATGTCTAATGTAACATAATTATCTATTTATAGTAGAATAGAATCCCATTACTTTTGCTATGTCGTGTTTTTGCTAGGAAATGCAGTGGTCACATTGCAGCATCAGCCACTTTGTCCGTAAAACATATTTTTCAATGTAGAAAATACTTATATGTATGAAGTGCATGAAGAAGTGATCAACAATAGTACAATCACCAATTTTTGCAAACAATTATTCATCAGACAAACTCCTATTGTAACTTAAAATTCCTACACATATAATACACAGGAAATACACGTGCCACCTGGTGATATATTATCATTCCGGATTATTTTGCCCCCTCAGCACCAACAATTATCATTATTAATTGGTCCGAAAGGCTTACTCGCAATTTAATGGCGATAATTATTATTTGTCTATGTCTTCAGTAAATGCTGCTCGTAACCAGTACAGGATCCTGCATTTGTAGCAAGTAAATCATCTTTCCCTGGCGTTGATTATTTAAAAGCCTGCTCACAAATGTATACTAAACAAATATTGATTTTTTAATTAAAATGATTAATAATGAAAATTTTCAGCAAAATTAAATTTTAAAAATTATTTTAAAATCCTGGGATTTGAAAGGGTGAAAATTACACATAATAAATTTCATGAATAATGCTTTTGGCAAAAAAATCTAATAATTTTTGGTAAAAAAATGTTGGCAACAAATTTTAGTAAACAAGTGATATAATTGTTTACATATAAATATAATGTGCTATCTTACTTGGCGAGAGATCAGAAGATGCCATTTCAGATATAAAATCACTAAGAGAAGAGTATGAAGAACTCGTGCTCTCAGCGCCTTCTGAATCTGAGCCACTTTCATCTGTAAAAGTTATAAGCAGTATGCAGTTTTATCCATTAAAGAGTAATAAACAAATCAGTTTCTCTTTTCATATAATATTCACAATAGTTGATTCCTAAAGGATGTCTTAAACCAACAAGCATTTCATATTCTATATTTTTTGATGTATTTTTTAAATATGTCAGTAGGGAATTAGAAATGAAATTTGTAATGGAAACAAAATTACCTGTAGGTTGATGTTCTTGTCTTTGAATGCATCTGAGAGCTCCGTTGAGAGAGCTCCCGTCATCCCACACTGGGAATCTTATCGGATCTAAGGCGTTGGCAAACCATTTGGGCTTATCTCCTATTTGATGAGGATCAAAGACTCCCGTATGTACTCTTAGAAAGGCCACGTTACTGGGTGTTAACGACCACTCGGCTAAAAATTCCACAGCCTGAAATATTATATTCAGCTTTTAATAATGACCGATACTGACATTCACAAGACATAAGTAAGAAAGTTATTTACTTTAAGTATGTATGTGTATAAATGTGTACTAACTTTTCTTACTTATTTATAGTTATTACCCGAGTTCTGGAAAATACTAACTTTTCTTACTTATTTATAGTTATTACCTGGGTTCTGGAAAATTTGTTCAAAAAGTGTGTAGTTCTTGGCCTGGACCTCAAAAAACTATTGATTTGAAAAGCAACAACAGGCCTTGGATATAATCGGAGAGTTCGAGTGTGCTCCGTAAAATTTGCCAGCAAATTTTGAGAGTTAAAGAATCGCACCTGGAAATAAATTGCATATGATTACATTATACTACCATCAACCTTAAAAGTACATAAATAACTATATGTTTATTAAAATATATTAAAAACATTTTGAAATTCATGAAAATAATGGCAAAATTATTGTAAATAGTGACAAAATCAATTGAATTTACCATGGCTACTCTTGTAGCGACATCCACAGAATCCACATCATTTCCATATATAAGAGGGTTAAACCCTGCGAAAGCTTGCCCTTGGGATATTGACAAACGACCTCCAGCAGATCCTGGTGTAGGAGGTCCCGACACAGATTGCCTGTGACCTCCTGAAGAGCCGAGAGGGGAAGATTTGTTTTCTGGTGCGAGCTGACGATGGGATGGTGATGTGTTGGCTGAACAGTCAGAGCTATAATGACGAGCACTTTGAACACTGGAAATTATGATATTTTTTGGAATATTAATTTTGTGAAACACAGTTGATTTGTTGGAAATATCATATTCTTAAAGAGTGTAAAAGAATACAATTAATTAATATCAGTATATTTATTCTAAACATTTGGTAGCGGCGTTTTTAGCTATTCGCTTTTCAAATATATAATAAAATACACTACTTTTAGCTTTTCAAATATATAATAAAATGAGTTTATCCATATTTTAAACAATTGAGGATGTGATGGATAAACAGATAAACCGCATCCCCAACAGATTGCTTTCATATATCAATGAGTTAGATAAAGTCGGTCCCCCCTGTAGCGTAATGAGTAGCAATGTTTAAATCTTTAATGCTCTTAAATAGATTTTTGAGTTTAAATGTACATGTCATTCCCAGAATACTGCTACAAAAAATGTGCAGTTAACAGGGAAAACATTGTACACAAAAAATAATAATTTAGAAACAGTGCAGTGGTCATGATGCTCGCCTAGTGATCTGGTTGACGGTGGTTCGAGGCCCATTCCAGGACACCAGCAAGTTTGTGCTATGAACAGGCTTTTGACTCAGTTTGAAAATAGTAAGAATAATGATAGGACACCACGTATTCAGTGTTTGCAAGAATATTTCTTTAAAAAAAAAATTTAACAACAACTCTCACTTTAATGTGGCTCCTCCGAGGTTATCTCTTCTGGATGGAAGAAGGTTGGATGTTCCAGCACCAGCAGGAGTCTGATTTCCACCATTGCCATTCATGTTACTTAGGGCCTGAGAAAATCAACATTTTCACTTTTTAGATACTTGAAAAATATAACACTAAAACTACTCTACTGCTAAATAAATTTATCGCTACAATAATATAAAAACTTCATGTACCTACTTAAATCTTTAGCTCATGTATTTTATTTTAAAGCTTTCGTTTTTAACACATGCTGTGAAGTAACCTCTTCATTGCTGATTAAATTCTAATTTATGAATAAATGTGGTTCTTTCTATCGAGTAAGAAGAATTAAGAAATAAATTTTCTAGTGCAAAATAAATACGAATTAAAACTGTGAAAATGTAATTTGGTGTACAAATTCGAATATTAAAAAATAAAATAAAAGTGAAATACTTATATAGAGATATATATTATAATATTTATTTACATGATAATATTACAATAGAAAATATATTTAAAAAAAGAGAACAGAAATACAGATTTCTACTTACAGTAAAACCTCGTTAATTCGAAATTCCCAAAAGACCAAAAAAAAATTTATCGCGATGCGATCGGTAAATTTGCCAAAAATTGTTCGTGAAAAAAGCTCGTGGAAAAAACCTAAATATTTTTGCATATATTTAAGGAAATCATTTCAAAAACTCAGTAATTATTATGTTTATGCAAAGATTGCGACATTTCTATTACTAAAGTAGGTATGGCTGTAGTAGAAAATGTTTAGTTATCTTTGAATTTATGGAAGACTTCTTCAATCTTCACTCGATTTCGCCTATTTTCTAGCTCAGACCAGCACAGCACAGTTAAGTACTAGAATAAATACGTGAAATAATAAAATAAGTAATAATAACTTCTTCCAAAGAAAATTAAACATTTTAACAAAGCAAACACAGTTATTACAAAAAAGAATCCAACTAAAGAGGAATTAAAAAAGAGAAAAACAATTTTAAATGTGCACGTACGAGTAATCAGCGCAAATGCTACAAACTAGGAATGGGTAAAAAATATCAATATATCGATATTTTTTTTGAAAAATATCAATATTTATCGTTGATATTTTTTTTCGCGATATATCAAATATCAATATTTTTTCTCGAGTATCAATTACATAGTATGTTTTTCGATATTTTTTCAGCGACCTTTTTTTTGGTCACCAATATATTTTTCCCGATATATCAATATTTTTTTGATATATCAATATTTTTTCTTCGATACATTGATATATTTTACTTTTTTCCCTTACTTTTGTTACATTTTTGAAAAAAATAATATCGAAAATTATCGATATGTTTTTCTCGATATATATTGATTATTTTCGATACTTTTTTACAATATCGATATTTTTTTCATTTACCCATCCCTACCACAAACTAAAACTATCCGCACATGTCATGGCAGCCAACTTAAGAAAGCGTACACAGTACACAGGACAATTTTAAGGATCGCTACATAATATGTATAGATAAAGCGGATTCCATAAGATACATCACAAAATAGACACCCAACATGGGTATACGCGATCAAGCCGAGTGCCTTTTTAGTTTTTATAACTTCTTAAAAAAATTAAATTGTAACATAAAATGTATTGATTTATGGCGCAAGGGGTCTAATTTTTTTTGTAATTATGAATCGAATTTTCGAATTATCGGGGTTAATCTACCATGAAATTGACATTTTGAGATGTGTGAATTTTAAATATTTTGAATTATCGGGGTTCGAATTAACGGGACTTTACTGTACTACAAACTATTACAAAGAGCTAGATCAAATGACAGAAATCTTAAGAAAAATTAACAAATTAAATGAACTTATCCACTCAAATTCTTGATGTTAGAGTTTGACCATTATAACTTGATCCTCGGCAAAAATATGCATTTGCACTCAAAACGATCTCACCTAACTCTAACTTTTCGTCAAGCCCTTCAGGGTTATTCCGTAAAAGTTACATATTATTACAAATAAATATTTTAATTCATTATGTATTTATTTTTAAAAATAATTAAATGAAAATAAAAATGACTTAAACGGATTTATAATACATAGGTGTTAGTTAACCATGATAAGTTGAACATTAATTTTATTATGACAATTGTTTAATTTTGTGAAGATTAAGTTATTTGGGTCATAATTTAGAGCAAGATTGAAATGTTAAAAAATTATATTGTTAAATATGTCTGTCATTTGAAAAAAAAATGTTTAGTAGAAATAATTACAGTCGAGCCAACCTGGTCCATCAATTGCATTGCCTATATTTAAAAGAGAGAAAATGTTGTCATCAATTTTACTGTGCAAAAGTAGTGAAATAAAAGAGTTCTATCTGTGTAATGTTATATTAAGTATGTAGTTTATTAAAAAAATCTGTGAGCTAAATGTAAATAGCATTTATATAACTTGTGAAAATATCAAATTATATATAGGTAAGTAGAATTATGAATGCATTCAGTACCTAAGTAATAAAAATGATGAAGTGATCAAATAATAATATTTATTATGGTAAGAAATCTTACTTAAAATATTTATATTGGAAACATTTGACAATTTAAATAGAGTAAATAATGTTATAAAATGGAAGAGACAGGTGGAATGTGACACATGAATTATGAAGAAATAGACCTCCTAATGCTAATGTCTAACCGGAATTTGACGCTAAAGAACTTTATTTTATAACAATGTTTTTGGACAAACAAATATGTCTCCTTCTGAACAAATAATGCTGTTTGCGAAATACAAGCATCTGTTTCTTTATTTTATTCAATATTAAAGCACAAAAAGTTATTAAAAATAGAACTGCATTGTTCAATATCCTGCTATTTCTTTCCCATCTCACCTGTTTTAGATGGTTTTTCAGAATGGTTCCTTCAGGTTCTGGTAAACTCGGTAAATCCTGATCATTCCCTGTCGGAGGCGTTAATTTATTGGAGTCAAGGTCAATCAGCCAAATATCGTCTGGCAACCTGCGAGAAGAGAAATATGTTAGAAGTATATGATAATATCAATTCCTTCATTGATATATGTAATCTTTAAATAAATATATGAACGTATTACCTAAAATTCTTTTTATACATCAGGAAACTTGCTGGGATTCCGATGACAAATGGTGTTGGTGCAAGCAAAAGTTGTTCAGCACAACTCATGCAGGTGGGAAGTAGTGGGATTACAGGAAACATATACTCCAATGGATATATCATGGTCACGAAGGCCATCACAGACATAGAGAGTGCATTGTAGTCTCTGGATTGAAGAACCAACTTGTTCTCCAGCAGAATTAATGTTAGAACTTTCAAACATGTTTCTACACCTAAAAAAGTTTAAAAAAATATATTTCATTATTCTTATGTTGATCCACAAATATGAATTTCATCAAACATAATAATTTCATTGTCTGCCCGTCTATCTGTCTGTCCATAACTTCCTGTAACATGTATAATCTAGTTCGAATTCACGGTTAAAAAAAACAAATTAAACTGCCGGAGATGGGGCTTAAACCCCAAGCCAGCGAACCCGAATCGCTCGCCTAATGCATGTTGCTACCGCCGCCTCTCCGTGGACGGCCAAAAAGATTCAATAAATATATACTAGGGCTTAGCAAAGACGCGAACCAATGTTCTGTCATTTTTGACATGTTACAGCTAGTTTAAAAATAAACATATGCGAAGGCAGTTCAACTAAAGAGTAACTTTTCAATGGTTGACTACACTTTTTACAAATTTACATTTTATACTCGTTTAAAGAAATCTTTTTATGTTGTTGTAATATTGTTATTTATATTTAAATATGGATAAAAATATATTCCAGGTATTAATTAAACCATTAATTATTTTTACGTGGAAAAACCATTAAAGAAACTGAGGAAAAGTTACGTAAGCCTGCTTCGTCCCGTAGAATGATTTGTAAGAGGTTTTCTGTTTTCAAAACTGATCTTTGAGCATGGATGATGCTGAACGTCCGGGGCTGTTATTTACCGTAACTACTCCCGAAATGGTTAATAATATCCATGCCCTTATAGTTACCGATTGAAAGTACGTGAGGTAGCTAATACAGCAAGCATCTCAACCGAATGGGTATTCAATATCTTGCATGAAAATTTAGATATGCAAAAGCCATCCGCTAGATAGGTGCTGCATTTGCTTAATTCTGTTCAAATGCGAGCTAAAATTTCAAATAATTATAAATTTTAATTAAAAAACTTTGTACAAACCACTTAAATGGCTATAACTATATTAGACCCTTTAAGAAAGTCTCAGAAATGGGTTATACGGGTAATAAATAAGAAACCATTAGGATATAATTCCGAAGACCTATTTAGAGATTTTCAAGTGCTTGATATAAACAGCTATATACCAGTTCGATACTGAAATTATTTTATAAAAAAGCACTTCATCATATACGAGAATCTAGAAATACTAGAAGCACAACATCGGGAAATGTTTTAGTGCCGAAAATGAAGGCAAAATTTGGCCAACGGTTTTTCATGTTCTGTGTTCCAAGAATGTACAATATATTGCCATCGGACAATAAAGGGTTAAAAGTGAAACATTCATTTAAACAGAAGTTAACAAAGTGGTTACGAAATGTAGGTAGACTTCAAAATGAAAGCAATATGTCAAATGTGGCAGCTTAGATTCTATTGTAAATCGTTTTTGTGTCTATTATAATTCAAATACCTTCTCTAAATATGCTTTGATTTCTTTTTCTCTGTGTGTTGTGAATTATATGTAATATTTTTTGATTTTATCTCTATCTGAAGTGAATTTGTTGTGCACTTTATAATTATTACACACTTATTATGCACTAATTATTAACTAAAGCTCAAAAACAGTACAAGTAGTTGCTTTAGAATAGACTAATCTAGTTAAAGAACTACCTTTACCTTTTCTATGTAACAAATAATTTAGAATAAATGAAATTAAAAAATTTAAAAATAAAAATAATAATAATGTAATGATTACGTCTACCGGTTTCGATACCACCGTATCTTCATTAGGACTGAAGTACAACTGACTATCCATTACCTATCCTAGTTAAAAAATCAATTCTGAATGAGGGCATGGCTTCAGCTATGGTGGGGCTAATTTAGGGGTGGAAGACGAAATGGGAAATATATATAGTAGCGGGCTATTCATGAAATTTATCTGATTATTAATAATATTGGCTTTAGTATTGAGCTAAAGCCAACATTATATGTCAACATTAAATGATAAAAACCCTGCAGAAATTCCAATTAGAAATGCAAGGTTTTTATTTATATAATATTTTTCAAATAACCCTGTATAGATACAATATTACAATGATTATAAGACTTTTTTTTTTCATATTTTGGTGTCTCTGTATTTGTGGTGCGTCTTATATTCGATGGCCTCCAACCAAGGTATAAAGGGCACACCCCGAGGAAACTGCGCGTATTCAACCAAGATCTAGTATAGAAACAGAAAGTGAGAGAAGCTAGAGGCCAGTAATGCAGCTGCCAGTAATACAGCAGAAATGCAATTTTTTAATTAAACCAATCAATTTTTTAATAAAAGCAAACCATTTTTTAATAAAACTGTACTCATATCTATTTTAAATGTTCTTAAAAACAATTTTCTATGATGCTGCATTTTAACAAAAACTAATTGTGTTTGCTTAAGAGCGCGGAAATAGAGCTGAATGATGTAAATTTGACATTAGTGAAGGAATATTCGTGTTTGCAGAAATGATTTATGCAAATTACAAATTCACCGGCATCAAAACTTGCAGAATGGGTTTCCGCTGCTTGGAAAAAAGCCAGAATCAATAGTGTAGAACTCATCAAAAAATTATGCATCACTAAAGCCATTGATGACACACAAGACGTTATTGTGTGAGAAAATGCAATCAACGATTTAGAAATAAGTGATTAAAAAAACAATGATTTAGAAAAATGGAAACTGATATTTATTAAACTGCTTACCCAACAATTCTAGAGGCAAGTGCAGAGGGAAATCAACCAGAGAGAATCTTGTATGATCGGGTAATGCAAAGGTCAACGGATCGTGGACAGTTGGTGACAAAACCTCCACTTCGATTCTTGTCTTCCCAGGAATAGGAACAGGCGCAGATAACAGCCGCAAGATCCATGTCTCTATTTCTCTTACATCGTGGATTACAATGCTTGGTGTATTGTCGTATGACTGACCAGTTAGAACTGACCAAACCGTATCTCTGAAAAAATATTGAGTAAATGTATATTCAAAGACGATATAATTTAACAAAAACAAGTATCAGAAAAAAATTGGAATACTATAATACAGCTGTACTACAGTAAGAAATAGAACCGTCATCTATGTTTATTTTATTTTCTATGCCAAAAGACAAAGAAAATCTACGTCTTTTGCACCCATTTGAAGGGTTTTAAACACTATTAAAAAAAATTGAGATTAAATCCACTCAAAAAATCTCACCTTCCGGTCTGTCTTGAAGCTCCCACCCTTTTAGGACTTGATGATTCGTTACAGGCATCAATTAACTTTTTTAAGATAAAAAGGCACTCACGAAATATTGAAAAAAATGGATGATGTGATAAAAGGCAAAGCGATGTCAGGGAATGATTTCGCACCCTCTGTAAAATAAAAATATTTTGGTTAGAACACAACATTAACATATAATGTGATTTAAATATTATTTTCATAGCATATAGAAACAGGGGTGGAACTAGGTGTATGGAAGCGCGAAACGATATAAAAAGCACCCGTAACAACAAAACGTATTCTTGAAGAAAACAATTGGAAGATATATACATATTTATGTTTAGGTAGGTACCTATAACGCATATTAAATAATTTTTAAAAATCGTGCGTGTACTCACGTACGCGCGGTAGAAGTTGTACTTAAAAACGAAAATAAAGACAACACTGTAGGTATATCAATATGCTCAACGTAAAAATCATGCTCAAAGATGCTCTAATACTTAGATGATTTAAAGGTTGAGGTACGCGTTAAAGGCGTAATTTTGAGTACAAAATAATACTTTTAAGGCATACCTTCTTAACCTTTAAATTCGGGGTAAGACGCTTAAAGATCTAAAGATGTAAAAATCTACACTGATAATTGTCGATTATTTTTTTGAGTTTCATGAAAATAATTAAAACTCTTATTTACAGAAATGTAACCTCGAAGATTTAAAATAATCGGGGCAAAGAAAAACTGTTTAAAAACTTACGCATTTTCAAAAAAAGTCCAAGTATCTACCCACTTTCGTGTTTTATCGATTTTCGGGCTAAATAAAATAATTTCAATATGCAATAAATAATTTCTCAAATATCATTTTAATCCTTTATGACATGATGATAAACAAAAACTTTCAAAACATCAACAATAACGTGAATCTGACAGAAATCTATAGGAGAATCCCCTTTGGTCTATATTCTGTGATCCCCTTTTTGGCAAAATTGTAATTCAATAAATAGTTCAAACAATATCAAATCATTCGTCAGCTTTTGAATTGAGCGTCATGAATTGAGCGAATTGTCGACCATCTTGAATCGACAATACATTATTTATATTACAGGAACACTAATTTCAGGCGAATAAATTTTTGAAAGTTTAATGGATGCGCGCGCATTTCGTAGTCTCGCATCCCCGCTACATGCTGCGAACGCTGCGCATGCGCAACTTCCATTACAATAAAAATTATAACTTTCAACAAAAATATGTGCCCTTTTTTAGCTTGTATCAAACATAATAAATTCGTTGTCTGTCCATCTGTCCGTCCATCTATATATCCCCGTAACTTCGTGTAATATATACTAGGTCTTAGAAAAGACGCGAACCAACGTTCAGACATTTTTGACGCGTTGCTGCTAATGTTAATAAAATTATATTAACGAATTATATAACGGAAAATAAGCATCTGCACTCAGAAGAAATTGGTTAGAATCATGTACTTCATTTATACATCGCACCTCGAGTGCAAGATAAAAAATGTTTTTGAGTTGAATATCATATTTTAGAACAGTAAAACCCCGTTAATTCCAACTCCTATACTCAAAATTTGTCATAATTCGAAATTTTTAAAATACACAAGTCCTGAAGTATTATTTTCATAGTTGATTAACTCCAATAATATCTCTGTAACTCATAAGTCGAAATAATTATAATAAAATTATTTTAAAACTAGTAATATATAAATAATTTTTAGACCCTTATCGCCATAAATCAATACAATTTCAATCACAACTCGATATTTTTAAACAAATGATTAAAAGATTAATAATGCGCGCTGCTTTTTGATTGCGCGCATCCTGTGAAATCCACTTCATCCATACATATTATGTCGTGATCCCTAAAATTGAGGAATTCCTACATAATATGCTGCCTCGATATGCGCGGATAGCTTTAGTATGTGCTAATTACCCGCAATTGGATGCGTTTAAATTTCCCTCGAGTACAATTATTTCCAATAACCGTGTTTGTGTTGTTAAAATGTTTATTTTTATTTTAAAGATGTTATCACTTTCTTATATTATCACTTCATGTATTTAAAGTTATACAAAATTTGCATTATTGAAATTTTTTTCAAAAAGATTTCGTAAATATGATTCGAAACACCAAATTATCATTTTTCTTGATATACGACAAATTGAAAGTATTTATTTATTGCATATTCAACGGTAGGTACTCTAGTTCTCTGGCAGAGATACATAGTTTCGCCACTGTATAGGGTGCATTCTTCAATTAAATATGCAATCAAAAAAACAATAATGCATACCTGCCGCTTCCTGGATGCCCTAGGGCTGGGTGAGTGACTGCCTCCAGATTCAGAATCCGGGGCAGGGGTGATTCCCAGCCGCGGGGCGCCCGGGATCAACTGCGCCGGTGTGTCCGAGCTCCTTCGTCCAGCACCACTGAGACATTCCCGGTCAGAGTCGCTAGGCGCCACATTGCTACTCCTATAGTCACTGAAACAAAGAGCAATCAAACCAAATCAGACAAGCATTGAATGTGTAACAGGCAAGCAGGTAGACATGTATAATAACATCAGGCCCTCACAAAGAAAAGTGTAGAAAAGCTCAAATGCACCCAACGATCCATGGAGAGATCCATGCTTGGAGTAAGCCTAAGAGAATAAGAAATGACGAAATTAGGCGCAGAACAAAAGTAGTGGATATCATGGATCGCGTAGCGAAGCTAAAATGACTATGGGCGGGGCATGTTGTAAAGCAGGACGGTACAAGATGGACTCTCAGAGTTGGGAAAATAAAAGAGGCGTGGGAAGACTTCGAAAGAGATGGGCCGACGACAAAACCGCTGTGGGAGGAAATAAATGGCTACGATTAGCAAATAACAAAGAAGGATGAAAGGGTACAGAAGAGGTCTGTATCCAGCAGTGGAGAGATGAAGGCTGAAAAAGAAGAATGACATTAGTATTGGGTATTAACTTCAAACATTGACAAAAGATGTAATATAGAGGTAGTTCGTTCATTAATGAACTGATCACTGTTCCGAATAAATGAATTGTTCAGTTCATTGTCACCAACAGTTTGTAGGGAATTTAGGGAAACTATTTTTATTATAATTTAGTTAATTAATATTCCAATTCAGTTTCGTTGATTAATTTTTCATACGTTAAACAATTGAATGTGGACAGTTCACTCGAATGAACGACATTATGAACGATAGTTCAGTCTACTAAATGAAAGTTCAATCACTAGAAGACATTAGAATACGCTCAGACACAGCGGGAACCGTTCGGTTTCAGAATCGCGTTTCAAAACACGCGATTTGTGTCATCTGTTCACACAGCCGCGGTTAATAAGCGATTTGTGCGCGCGAAAATAAACGTCAGTTTGACAGTTCTGGTGCCGTTCTCCATCTTTGAATATCAGAGATATATTCGCTCATTACTTTGTTAACGACGGCCGTGTTCCATGGCAAGACACATAAATATCATTCTGTCAGTTCATTTTTGGTGAATAAATACCTACTTCTCTAAAATACTCTTTTTTTCCATCATTTCCAAATATCTCCACCAACTCCTGCCAAGCTTGGTTCTTGGCATATTTGAGTAATCCTCACACTGAAGATCCCATATTACAGGTCTTTTCTCCACTTCATCAATAAAAAATTCAGTGTCAAAGCGATCCATAACCATAGAAAAGAGAATATAATCCACGCGTGCTCCTGTTGTGACATGGAACCGTGCGGTGCCCGCAACGCGACTGAACGCTCTCGTAAGGCCCCATAGTAATAGGATCGTGCGGGCGCCGTGCGGGCCTATTTTCTAGCGGTTGGATTGCGGGCACCGCAGCGGTTGACTAACCGCACGGTCGTGTCTGAACGATCACATACAAACCTAGATAAATGAGACCCGCACGGATCTCATGCGATTCTGAAACGGCACGGTTCCCGCTGTGTCTGAACAAGCGCTAAATCAGAATGATTTTATTTAAATTAAATTTAAATGTACTTCGCTGGCAGCACTATGCATATTTAGAGCAAATCAAGAGATGTGGGAAAACTCGACAACATTTTTTTTCGTAGTACCTAATCTTATAGTGCACCAATTTTATTAAATGCAATGTTTAGTAAGGAAACACCGTTCATCAAGTAGTTGTTTTATATAGGTCAGTAAGTTGTGTTGTTTGGAAGAATTTATTTTCACCTTGAAAATGCTGAATCCGAACTCTTCTCCATGCTCTTTCGCCACGATTCTCTTCGAAACATTGTCGACTTATCTCCTCTGTGCGTTGCCACACCAACGTTCATGCCACTCTTTTCAATAGGGCGATAAAAATTCACACAAATACCGTATCTCGTTTTTCCTGCAATGATAAAACACAAGCATGTGTAATTTATATCTAATTAAGTATATTTATGACACGGTAGAATATTACGTATATATTAGCCTTTGATAACGAGGTATAATACATTCAAAGTATATTATGTAGCGGATTGCTATTTCTGATATATCGTCGTTGTATATATAATTAAGCCTATGTGCCATTTTTGTACATTCTGAGATAAACGAATGAAACTGTTTTAAAAAATAATTGCACAGACTAGATTTATAAAAAATATTTTTAATAATTACTAGGCACACTTTCCAGATGAACGGCAATGTTTTTTAGTATATCTCCATTATTAATATGAAAAATTGACAAATTGATTCGTTCATCTCAGAATGTACTAAACGGCACATTGGCTTTATTATATATACAGCGACGATATATATTTATGATAGATTTTTTAATATTTAAATTAAATTACATTATTCATTAAAGTTACGTATATTACGTTAATTACACATCATATTTGTATAACAGAAAGAGAATATTAACGCCTACCCACCTTTAATAGAGAATTTAATCCTCTTGTTTAAAAGTGGGGGGGGGCATTGTTATTTATTTATATATATATATTGTTAAAATAATAGTAGCATAGCATTTATATGTTTATATATATAAAAAAATATGCGACTATAAAGATTAATATTACTCGTTCGCAGAAAGTTATTTTCTGTTACAAAGCACTGCTACGGACGGCAGCTGTTGCGACCATTGTGTTTTAAATTGATCGAATATTACGGTATTATACACAGTTGTGCGGGCGTACCATCTCGGGATAAAACAAACAGCAAATATCTTTATTTACATACATACATTACAGATACCTACATATATTTTTACCCCGTACTTATGATCCAACTGACTATCCCACCGATTCAAGCTTCATCGATTGTTCCATAGACCATAGTATTTTTATAAATGAAATTTAGCCCATTTGTACCGAATTGGGTTTTACATTTTTTGATCATTGGTTTAATTATTTAAATATTATCACAATTACACTTTTTACACTTAGCTGTTAACGCCCCACTAGGTGAAACCTATTCTGGGCCAGTTATACTTAACAATTTAATAGTTTTTTTATTCTGGGCTGAATCAAATTATATAATCTAAGAAAAAGAGTTATAATACAATAGAAAAAAATATAACAAACAATAAAAAGTATAAAAGAAAAAATATAAAAGATTGGATTAACGATGGATCTTATCCTCAGCGTACTTTCTTTCTAATTTATTTTAACGGATTCATTATTTGATATTTAAAATGGGTGAATTTTCTTAGTTTCGTTAGTTAGCTTATTAAAGACACGAGGGGCAATAAAATTGATGGGTCCTTTGTCCATGAGAGGTTTAAATTATAAGCAGTGTTTTAAATAATAAACTAAGCTAAATAGTAATCCAGTATCAAGGAAATTAGTATATAGTGTTACCGATTATGGATGACCATAACTTCCTCATTTATATTAATCAATATGCGTGGTAATTTTTTTTTCTTTTCTATAACAAATTTATCTTGTTTTGCATAAAAATATGATGGTATTAATACTTTTTCGATAATACCTGAATCATACATATTTTTAATTTCCAGCGATTTTGAAGGTAAATATATGCAGCTAAACACAATATATGTAGGTACTTACATATTTACTCATATTCGTCGAATTTTAATTATGACTTAAAATATATTTACCTGAGTCTTTGTCCGTTAATGTAAAAACAAACGAAGATGCTTCTCTCAAAGCCGTTCGTTTCGGACCAACCGATACACATCCCTCCGGCTGACAAAAGTAGACCATGTCCAAAGGAAGACCGAAATCTGAATGATCTGTGGGGGGGTAGCGCCTCAACAACTCTGGTGCCTTTTAAAAAAATATTTGGACAGTCAATTTTATTTGCCCAATCATCCATGTTTGTAAATATTAAAGTTTTTTGCTCAAAAAGAAACTGATCACTTATTTACATATTTCTTAGAAAATATATATACCTACTGAAATTAATGTCGAATTAAATCACTACGCGGCTTTAATAACTGTGTGATTGATATTCAAATATAACGATGATCGGAAACGGAGATTTTACTGTAGTAAGTTTGGGTTCTAAAGTAGGGATTGCTCGCCAAATCGAACATAAATCCTTATCTTTTCTATTTAATAGAGAAACGTACACGGAATACTTGTCGCATCAATATTCTTACTATTTTCAAACTAAGCTAAAGCTTGTGCTATAAAAACAGGTGGTCTCCCGAGAGGAGTCTCGACACTGGATCTTGGTCAATGGGGAATTATCTTACCTCTAGACCAAACAAGCACTTCATACAATAAAATCATTATTATTGCAGTTAGTCATTATATGTCTATTATGATATAATTAGCTCAATCAAGCTGATTCCCTCTTAACAAAAATATAGGTAAAAGGGAATAGCCATATAAAAGTTCAACATAAAAAAGTGTACGAATATTTATATAGGTACATTGTATATTAATATTCCGATACATTGATAAGAAAATCTGTAAAAATAATTTATTCGTATATTTTTTGTTATAATAGAGGAAGTGTGAATGTAGTTCACACAATGACAGCGAAGCGATTTATTTTACACATTTATTGACGTGTTCTGATTGATAAAATACTAAGTACTAAGTAATGATTGTTAAACTATTTGGGCTAGTTTTAAATAACTATCTTAAAATATCTGTATGTTACCTGCACTGGAGGGTTGGAGTTGCTTTTCACAGAACCGGGAGTAGGTCTCGCTCCCACTATTGCTAAGTAGTCTAATAAACGAGGACATAAAAATTGCTTTTGAATATCCATTTTGTATTATTTAATAAATTATTTTATCTTTATATATATACACGAAAACTGGCCGTAGGTTAGTCATGTCACCGCTTTCTCGAAGCGGTCGTACATTTCTTATTTTCGTTTCCGCAATCCATCAGGCCCAGGAAATATTCGAGTGACGAACTGCGCAACGTTCTTCCAACATTTACGAACATTGTTTCAGCATCTTCATCTGCAAAGTTAAATAAATAAATATTTATTATTGACAGACAAACGCACTATTCTACATTTGTGCGCTCACACCCTTGCATACAACACGCCGCCTCAAACAAAGTTATAACATTTACACCTACGAGTGTATTCAAATATTCAGTGGCGTCATCCACCCCGGTTTGCGGGAACCGGTTGTTAAATTCAGCCATTATTCGCCGAACCGGTTATTTTGAGTATATACTATAGATATTAGAGTATATACTATACTATATACAGAACTTATATTGAGAAAAGTATCATTTATTTTTTTATAAAATACATCAATGTAAAAAGACAAACCAGGCTTGGTGAAAAATATAAAACTTGAAAGTTATAGAATTGTGCAGTGTATTTAGGTATACAAGTACGATATATGTCTGTATGCAGTCGTGTATGTGTAAGTAAATAAATTATTTTAATTGTTGTAACGTATAACAACATTCAGAAAATATTTTAATAGAGGAAATCTTAACCATAATTAAACTAATTAACTTTGTTTATCACCACTAAAATTTATTTGGTAAAACTAACCGGTTTTGGAAACGACGTTCCTTCGTCAGGGTGTACTTAATACTAATTGAACTTTACAAAATAATAAACAATCATACTTCGGTTTTAAATGTCCAAATCGGGGTAAATAGTGGGGGGTGCGAAAGAAACAGGTGATAGGGTGAAAGGGAACATATTCAAGATAGGACTGTAAGTTATTTTTTTTTTGGTTGTTTATAATAGATCTATTATAGATCTTTTTTGGTTGTTTTTGGATCCATAATAGATCTATTATAAACAACCAAAAAAATTTAACTTACAGTCCTATCTTGAATATGTTCCCTTTCACCCTATTACCTGTTTCTTTCGCACCCCCCAGTTGGACACTTAACACTGAAGTATGATTGTTTATAATTTTGTAAAGTTCAATTAGTATTAATACTCTGACGAAGGAACGTCGTTTCCGAAACCGATTGGTTTTACTAAATTTACTTAATTTTAGTGGTGATAAACAAAGTTAATTAGTTTAATTATATTCATAATGAATAAACACAAAGTTATAGCAAAATACAACAGTATAAGAAATCTTAACTGACTGTTGATATATATATGTAATCAATAGAGTTATAAAAACTTTTCCATGTACCTATACCTAACACATAACATCAAAAAATGTCATAATCCTTGGAAAAAAATATGTTTCATTCTACTCTATTGTATTCAGTATATTGTGATATTATCCCCATGGCTTTATACAAAAGATTTTTAAAAGTACACACGACATAAATACATTTTGCAATAAGCATTTTGTAATCAAGCCGTATAAAAAGGCATCACCGGTATTAAGTCACTAACTTAATACTAGTGATGCAAAGAATACGAATATTCGTATTGACCGAATAGTAGATATTTACCGAATATTCGTATTCGCCGAATATCATCACGAATATTAAAAACAAACTATTTATAACTGAACGCAACACAAATTTCGGTTTGGCTTTGCACCGTGTATCCGAACACACCTACGCAGTCTATTATCGAGGATTCCCCTAACATTGAATGAATGGATTTGTTGAGTTCTCAAGTTGTCAATTGTTTCAAAGCATAACATGAGTTCTTTCATCTAGTTTCGTTGGTTATTAATAACGTTAGGTGCTCATTTCATGTAGTCTTTGATTTGTAATACGTATTGTTCATTCCATTTTATTTTCGTTGTGTGTAAAAGTGTTAACTCTAATAAAATAATTTCAAATTAAATCTAATAACATGACCTCTCGTAAGCGTGAAAAAAGTGACATTTATTTTTGATGGGAATGTACAAACGGATAAAAGAAATGTTGTGCTTAACAAAAATTTGCCGGTGGTCAATTTTAATTATTAAATCTCTTAGTAAAAAATGAACAGTGGTGTATTATTTATTACCTTGTTGAATTATTCGTATTCGTAATCGTCGAATAGTAGGCTTGATATTTGTATTCGTGAAAGTTGTATTCGTTGCATCACTACTTAATACATCAATAACAAATTATTCCATTCCTAAAATCGTAGTAAACTATTTCATAAATAATAAACTAGGCATTCCATTCAAATCGCCCACTGGAGACTAGCCTAGCATTGATCCATTCGAAGCCTCCAGAGATAATCGAATATAAATAAGGGCGCGTCTACATTGATGAAACTTTATCCTTGCACCTCTGTGATGTAATGTATAATGCAATCCGCGTACAAAGCATCTTCACAAACTTCATCGTTTATCCGCAACTCAAAATAGGCTACAGAGGATTCCATTACGCGCTCGAGAGATCAAGACCTTAATCATTATTTCTTTACCCTTGACATATTTACCCGCAGGTGCCCTTAATTCACAGATAAGTTACTATGTGCTTTCAATTCATTGTCTAGCAGGGGCGTGCAGTGAGAACAACAATTATATATTTTGATTAAAAAAACGAGATAAGAGATATATCTCGTAATATTCCTATTACAATAATTAATTAACGTATTATTAAAATTTTAGTGTTTCGTAATTTTCTGCCAGATAAATATTTAATTTCGATTTTTTTCCAAATATGTGTTTAAATAAAAGTCGTGCTTCTTGTTCTCAAGCACGCCCCTGTTTTCTAGCCCTTCACGGATATAAAATATGTATATTTTTTTTGCACATAGTATGTTTTACATTTATTGTTTAAATTTAAGTTATGTAAAATGACTTTCATGGAATAAATGACTAAAGATGTATGTATATACTCTCGATTTATGGAGATTAAAATTATTACCATAATATAAGTACCTCTATTTAATATAAGATTACGTCCAATATTTAAAAAAAAATGCCGCCATATCGTATTTCTTCATCAGTTTTTGGTTACATAGTAATACTGGTAGTATAGATATATGTATACACCTATCACACATACTTATTCGATTGTCTTTCTAAAATGGAAAGAGATCTACTAATCTATGAATTTGTCATTGATATTGAACAAATAATCATTATTTTGCTTTTTTAAAGTTAAAAAAATGTTTTTTATCCACCAAAACTAAGTAAAATCATATAATTTCTAAAACGTATCATTAATTTTGTAAATAAGTATAACTTTAATTCATATTATAACCGAACTACGAGTAACAAAAATACTTAACAGGCATTTTTCTGCAAGAAATAGCCGACTTTTTAAACCCTTAATATCAATAAAAAAAACACGTTTAAAAGGCTGATTAAAATATTATTAAGTAACAAAATTTCGTGTACCGGATTCACAACTTTGTTATAAAGTACCTAGTTGAAATCGTAAAGCATGTGAATAAATACAAAATATAAATAAAAATTTACCCTTTATCATTCTACCCTGATATAATGTGGTGGTAATTTAACGGTTTTAAACAAATATTTTTATTATTTATTATTACGGTACACATACATCCGTCGAATTTTTCCGTCAGAAGACGTTTGAAGAATATATTCGAATATTATTAATAACCAGGTCCTTTTAACAAATAGTTATCTTTTAAATTTGTTTTCATGTTTGTATTTAATAATTACTCATTTCCCATATGCTATTTTTGTATACTTTTACGGTCTATACTTCGATTTTTAATTTGTTAGTATATACATTGTATCCTGATGAAACTACCAATGGTCCTGAAACATGTTGATATTTTCAATATATAAGTGGTAAAAGCAAAGTCCATTTTTATTATTATATTAATAATGTCACCAGAAAATCATTTTGCTCTTTTTGAAGAAGTATATTTTGGTGTCAATCGCTAGGGTATTTTCTGGTAGGTTCACTAAATCAATTTAGTAGTCGCAGTCTAGAAATATCCAGATATTGTATTATTTATTACAAACATTATGAGTTTATTGGTGTTTTAACAGCGGAGAGCTTTTATCTTTTATAAATTTGTGTACTGATGTAATTAAAAAACACAAATTAATCTTTTCAGTATTGAAAGGCAATCTCAAAAGGTATCCTTAAGAACGGTAAAACGTGAGTAAAATATATGAACGGGGAAGAACCAAGTGATACGAATCTGCGATACTTTATTTTACAGAAATATAGTTGCAGTATTCCAGTGAAAGCTTTTTATACGCGTGTTTATATGCTTAGAAATGTGCAAATTTTTAAAACTTTTTACTGTACAACTAGTGATATATCAATATATACCTATATATATAAAAAGAAACCCGTGTTTCCCTACCCGCCAAGTTTCCTCCACAACCAGCCACTACCACCCGCTGGTGGTTATGGTGGTGGAAAGTCCTTGGTGTCCCATCGAAAATATGCGAGTTTGGGGGGGTGGTTGTGCGTGGGTGGGAGTGGGTGACGAAAATGTGCTTTCTAGCGCATTGTCTTGTTATAGGAAGGCCGCAAATGCTTCAGATTGCTTCAAAATAGGCGCGCCGACTGTTTCGGTGAGTCTAGAAGGTCTATGACGATCCAAACAGTGTAGTAAAAATCTACGCGTGCGAAGCCGCGCAGGCACAGCTAGTAAATATATATAGGATTTCTTTTGGTAATGGCGTATGTCGAGTCCAGCCCCAGAGTGAGAAACTGCTCATTTAATCATTTAAGTCAAAATGCCAGAATGAATAAATATTTAGGTATATTTAAGTAAGGAATGTTTGAACAAAAGTTAACGCGAGACGAACAACTAACAATTTGAAGGTGAAACAATCGAATAATTATAAATAAAATGTTCGACGCAATAGCAAAGAATCGAATGGTTCGTTATTTAGAGCTAAACTAATTTTGATACCCCGAAACTAATGCAACCTACTTATCATACGACGGCGGAAGACTAATCCTGGAACCTTAAAATTAACCTTGAAAATTGAAATTACTTAAACTGGGCCGGCAGCCCGAGAGCCGAGATTTAACTCCCCTTTTTTTCAGGGTGTGTCGACAGTTACGGAGACAAGCGGCATCAAAGTTTGCATTTTTTCAATATTTCTGGCTTATTTTCTGTAAAATGTTGGAGTATCAATATAATATAGTAACTTATACGGAATATTAAAAGTTTATTCGCTTTAATACAAGTCAAATTTACGCACTTTTATCAGAGCGAATAAATTTTTAATATTCCATATAAGTAACTGTAGCGATTTTCCAACGTTTTACTGAAAATAAGTAAAAAATATTGAAAAAAATGCAAAATTTGATGTCGATTATATTCAAAATTACATGGAGAAGACTCATCCAAATCTTTTGCTACTAGTTATGAGACACCTGTATAATATTATTTTTAATTAGAGTCCCGTCATTATTAAAATCTACAGTATTATACCTTTTTTAAATAATTTACAAAATGTGATGTGGTAGATAAAACATTTTTACTTTTATATAATGTCGGTACTTTGACATGTCGGTTCCTAAGAAATAAGAATTTATTTATTATATTTTTTTTAAATTTCGAAAAAAATATACTTTGCGACAGTTACGGACGTTACGCGAAGTTACGAGGACGGACGGACAAATAGACAACGAAATTATTATAATTGGGATAAAAACCTTCATGGGCGTGGTGAGAGTTATTAATCAAATCCTTAAGCGTCACTTTACGTGTAACGCTGATGGAAAATCACACGCCATTAGCGAAATTAGTTTAACAAGCACATTATAGCAGTACAACGTAACATATTACCGACCGCTATCGCTTTTCCATCGACCGCTATCCTTCGAGCCTGATAGCCCCGCGAATGTGCATTGCACTTGTAAAACACTTAATCCTTATCAAAACACATGCCGCCCATCAAGTCACCTACCCGCCAGTTCCACGAATGTCCTTCAGTCGTACGTCGTCGTAACAAAACAAGACTAGGGAAACGAGTTTCCTAGTGCGACTGTACATCGAGAATCAATAAAGTAACTCTAGTCGGACGTACCCACGTATACGATACAACGAGAGCGTGCGGACATTTTCAACGCACTCGTGAACCAGCGGAGAAAATTCAGAGGGCGCTTGTTGGAAAATAAGCATCCAAAGATCATTTTTGAACTACTTCGCCAATAAATAAGTAAATCATTTATACAAGGGAGATAATCTACTACGTGTACATAAAAGTTACGTCATTTTTTAACTGTTTTCGCTACACCATAAAACATAATGGTATTTATGTAATACTGCTTTCGACATTCGAAATTGAAAAATTCCACAGTCAAATAATTGAAAAGGTATATTTTTTCAAATCCGTCCTGATTTACAAATTGGTCATTTTCTCCGCATATTCTAATTCCAATGCAAATAAAATATATTTAAAAATTTCATATCTATCGAAATTGTTATATTTTTTAAATTTTTTTTTTTATAACGAATAAATAAAAATAACCAATTCGAAGAGAGAAGAGAAAGATTATAAAATAGGTAGGATTATATTTCACGGTCACGTAATTTCTAAGGAATCAATTTATAAAGATATTTTAGTTAGATAGACGTTTGGGATATACCATTGAAATTTCGTTAACACATCATCGCCGATAAAATACGACGCTCGCCTCTTTCCGTTTGCGGTTTCATTAAAACGTCGTATAAATGGATAACATGTTGCTCTTTCTGTGAGGTCTTCGCGATCCAGATAACAGTTTTCAAAATGTACCGCAATATTTTTGTAACTCACCAGTGGAAGATACGCCCGGAACTTCGAGAAAGACACGACAAAAATTCTCACATTAGAAAATAATGATTATTTAAAGCAAAGGACCTTTAAAGCTGGAAAAGTATTTACAGCGCTCTCCCGCACGCGACCATTCCACTTCTGCCGGCGGCTCGCCGAGTACGCCGAACGTCACTCGACTCTTGTCCGCTCATGCGCACAGCGGCGCCGCCTTAATATTCCGTCGATATTTACTGAGCAAAGCAAAACAAAACGTCGCCTTTATTGGAATCAAAAACCATTTTCAAATGTTCATAAATACGTTTACAGTTCCCAAAGGTACGATTAATTAATTTCTCCGCGAAAATAACCACCTTCGCCCTTGAGTGACCTCTGACGTCGGGCAGGGGAGGAGGGCTCGCGGGGGATGAAGAGGGATGAAATACGCAGCATCCGCTCGGAAAATTACTTACTTGCTGAAATATATTTGATATTTTGTCAAATTTCAATGCGATGAATATAAATGATGTAACAATATTTCAAATTAAATTATTTAAAGTAAGTATATCGGTGAAAAACATTTAAAAATATATTTTATTATTTGATATTCTATTCGTGTACTTAAATATAAGACGCTTTGTTTTAAAATAATATGTTTTTATAGAAAGATAGAAAATCTAACATGTTATATACATATAATGTCATGTGTAATAGTGCACATTCAACAGAATCCCTAGATGTAGGCAATGTAGTGAGCACGCAAGTGTGAATGCAAGTCGCAGACGTCGATAACTTCATTATTTATTTATTTTAATAAAAATCTTGCATTTTTGATAGTTAGTTAAATACCAATTTCATTAACATTTCGTTAACATAAAATTATTTAAACATTTAAGGGACATTGGTAAATTATAAGCGCATAATATGATAATAACAAATATAATGCAAATCTAACGCGTTCGTAGTTTTTTTAACAGTCATGATGAGGTGATGACCTAAATTTATCTGGGTTGTTATTCGATGACTTTATTACTGAACACGTCCTATTACTTCTTATTATTGAAAACACTTATAATTACTGAAAACCACGATGACCACTTTGACCACAACACTGTGACACGAAACGGCAGATTAAACTATAAAAATTAAATAACTATACGTAGAGAAAACGGATTGATGCTTTTGATATGTGATGCTGGAGACAGAAGCTGCACATGACATGGGCAGCGAGATGCCCAAATGTTTTCGTTCTTCAAGAACTACACATCGAGGATAGATTCAACCATTTGCCATTTGACATCATGCAAGAAGAGAAGATAACTTGAAAAACCTCGTTTTGGCGGACCACGACGAAGTGCGGAGAGGAAGGGGAAAATCTCCGACGTAAAAAGCATCGAGCATTTCTCTGGTGAGGCCCTCAGATCTGAAGGAAGCCGAGAAAAATGAAGGAGTATGGTCACGAGAGCGGGAGCTCGTGTAGATCCTCACTCATGAGGAACCGCGGACTGGTAGTACCTACTTACTTACAATGTTTATTTGTACTTTCCTTGTTACCGTGTCTGTAATTTATAATGAATTTAAATATAATACATTGGACAGTTGATGGAATCTCAAGCAAAAGCGCCACTATCCAATGGACGAAATTTCAATAAACGTACTTGTAACTTATTTTAAAACTAATATGCTTTTGATAAAATGCTTCTAAAATACAGAACATGCTTTTGTATGCAAATTGTAAGATCGACACTCTTGGCGTATAATCATATTCAAACACGTCACTCTGTATTCTCGTCATCACCTCAATTACTAAAATATCTAGCCAAGTCATATTGCTGTCGATCTAAAATCTACTTAAAAATTATGTCAATCACAGATAGGTGTAACAAGCAAGAATAAGAAAAATAATGTTATTCAAAACATTTCAAAGTGATTTACGTATGTGTGGCTTTATGATGATAATTAGGTTGCACTAATTTGAGCCGATGTCTTGTTTACATCGTAGACTGAATTAATGAAGGAGATTTTAATAAAACGGATAATTTATCACGCTATCTAGTAGTATGTAGACAGCTGAAAGACGTCAGTGAGCGTCATTCCACTTAGTGAAGTCCTGGCTAAGGGCGGGACTGCGGGGGTCAATTTATATTTATGTTTTAGTGTCAATAAAACAAATATTTATCGCAGCAGATCAATAATTCATCTCGCGTTACTTCGTGCGTCGAGGCGTGTTGCTTAGCGCTTTCGGCGCTATTTAATCAGCTCATTTAAGTTAAATAAATGAGCCCTTACTCAATCACCTGTTGTTATACATATCGAGGGTAGAATGCCAAAAGGGCGTTAATGATTATTTTGTACTTTACAGGAGAGCAAAATAAACTTCTGTCAATCTGTTTTTGTCCATTTTATTTTATTAGTAAATGATTTCTATATTCTTTAATGCAAAACACATATGGAAATCGTTTAATAATAAAATAAATATTGACAAAACATTATTTTGGACGTACATGGTTACAATTTTTGTATGTATATTTTCTACGTTATCGCAAACATTATGGAATACATAACTCAACTCTAACATTAATTAATCGGAACATTACTGGCGTCGACTTTATGTATCGCCAGACAGGCATTTTACCCAATTGAAATTAAACAAGTCCATTTCTATTACCTATCAAAAATTTGAAAATAGGCTAACTATAATGGTATTCTGCTGTTAATAAATAATTATTTATATCATATCCTTTATGCGTCTATATCAATATGCACATTTTTTCAATTCCTAACTTGAGCAGTTTTTTACGCTCGTTCCACCCTGTCTGGCGACACATAAAGCCGACGCCAATAATGTCAAGAATGTTCCGATTAATTAATGTTAGAGTTGAGCTATAAAAGTTAATCATCCTACGTGTTTCGTCAACTTGGAGTGTTTTAGGATTGTTAGTAGTTTTATATTATATGTCATAAACTTAACTATATATAATCATATACTTAACTATATGCATAATATAGTTAAATATATGATTTTAATATAATATATAAAGATTCTCGTAAAATTGTTTTTAATAAAAAATTTCATTCGGTGTTAATAAAAGAATTGCATCGATGATCTCGCTTGCGGAAATTTACTCTCGATTTAATTTTTTTATTATTATATTGTTTTCTTATTATAGTTTTATTTTATTATTTTTTTACATTATTACATAATTACATATTAAATGGGTATTTCAATTTCCCACAACACTATAAAGTACTATCGATATGAAATATGCATGGAATATATTTATATGACAACTGTACCTTTAGGATAAATTTAAATATCAATATCAACTACATTAATACGCCAAGACTTTATATTGATTTATTGATCTCACATGGAAGGTAAAAAAAAACAGCCACTTTATGCAAGAACGTATCTATTATATTTTATTTTATTTTTTAACAGACAAACCGTCAACAGGTCATTATTGACCCTAATAGATGGTCCTAGAGTGACATTTGCGTATAAAGTATAAATATTTTTTGAACATTTTGAATATGATATAATTACACAATACACTTTGTATGATAAATTAATAATAAATAATGTCTTAATATTTACACATATACACGGCAGAATACTCCAGAAAACTATACACAGAAGATTCTGAACGGCCGTGAAAACCTAACGACATATTTTTTTCATTTTAAATTAAATGCAGTAGGTACCTAATATCAATAATTACGGAGAAAATTTGCATTTTTTTTCAATATTTCTGACTTATTTTTTTCAAAAGTTGAACTATCATTACACTAACTCATATCGATTATGAAAAATTCATTTTCTTTAATACAAATCGAATAAAATGATAAAAACCATGCAAATATAAAAATATTGTTTTACAAGGTTTTTATCATTTTATTTAAGTTATATTGAAGCGAATGAATTTTTCATAATTGACATAAGTTATTGTAATAATAGTTCAACTTTTTGGAAAAAAATAAGTCAGAAATATTGAAAAAAAAATGCAAACTTTGATATTACATGTCTCCATAACTATTGATATTAATGTATATTATAGATGTCTCACAGAGACGAAACTGTATTTTAAGGGAGAGTAGGTATAGAAGTCTTTTTGGGTGTACATAGGACTTATGACCTATCATACGGTTGGCTTAAGTGATAACAATTAATGTATGTTATAGATAGAGACATCTATAATATACATTAATTGATTATTGATGTCCTATGACAAAAATCCAGTTCTGTTCTGAAAAAAAAATTTGGACATACTCAGAATATACTATTTATATATTATATTAGGTTATGGTTGCTTAAAAATTTTCGACTGAATATCAAGAGAGGAAGCCACCTGTTAAGTTTTTGCTACTAGCTATACGAAATGTATAAGGAAACAAACAGTACAGTTCAATACATTTTGACGTAACAGATTTTCTTAATGTAAACCAGTCAAGTTTCCTAGGGTTAACAAATAATGGGAAAAAATTAAATATTAAACATAATAAAAATAAGTAATAGATAAAGAAAGTAACAAAAATAAAATAAATCAAATTAAATTACATTAGAAAATAAGTGTACAATACATAAGTGCCAAAAAGGAAAATGAAAGAAAGTGAAAACGAAAATTAAATGAACTTAGAAAACAAATTAAAAATACATAGAGTACCAAAAAAGAAAATGAAAGGGTGTAATAAACATGGATTATTCACAGATCATAGATATATAGGATTATTCATAGATCGCGCTGAACTGTGTACTGTTCTTTAGATGCGCTCGAGCCGAATTTACGATGCCGGCTGTGCACACTCGCCGAGGCGCCCAGAGACAGGCCGAGAACGAGTGTGTACATGGTGCCCTCGTCTCGCCTCGCCCGTGCTCGCCTTGCCTCGTCGATTCTCGGCCGCGTACCGGTATTTTGCGCCTGAGTCAAAGGGGCTCGCTTGATCTCGCGAGTTACAGCGAGAGCCGAGCATGTATACTTCTTTCTATTTTAGAAATACAATCGAATTAGTATGTGTAAGCCGTGCATACGAGGCACATTGTTTCGTTGTGTTGGTATTTACGGGTATAAACACCGACACAACGTGCGTCGTACGCACGGTTTACACACACAATTCGATTGTCTTTCTTATATGGAAAGGGGTCTACCCACTCGTTCTTTTAGTTCCCCGTCAGCTGTGTTTGAGTGAGACTGTTTTAA
This sequence comes from Agrypnia vestita, assembly GCA_016648135.1. Classification (NCBI taxonomy): domain Eukaryota; kingdom Metazoa; phylum Arthropoda; class Insecta; order Trichoptera; family Phryganeidae; genus Agrypnia; species Agrypnia vestita. Next base: position 69,031 of record JADDOH010009760.1, read on the forward strand.
TAAATGAGCCCTTGCCCGGAATAACGTTGTATCCAACAATACTCTCATTCCGAGAAAAATTGAAAAAACAAAACCAGTTACAATTTATTACATTTTATATTTTAAATATAACAAACATATAATTCTTAACTAATCTCAATATAAAATAGGGGGAAAAGTCAATTAAATTTGAATCTATTGTAAAAAATCATGCTGAATCAGTGGAAAAACGTTGTATATGAAATTTTCACAAACAACGTTATTCCGCAAAATGGATTTTTTTATTCTGCTTTACTTGATAATGCCTTTTAAAAGCAGCATGTGCTCATCTAACATGAATTCACAAATGTCATCGAGGTCCTTGAGCTTAACAGTCTTATTGGCAGTAGATTGGAATACATTGAAGTTAGTTCCAGGCTCCCTAACTGCATGATTTTTTTCCAAACGGTAGCCAATCTTGCCCTCCTTCCACAAATAGTTGGTAGAAAGCTATAGGAGGTCCATGATTCTAATTCTTTGTGGAAGGTTTGAGCTCGGATTGTGATGAGATCATTAGTAGGTAAAGAGCTTTTACGGAACGATAAATCTCTCGTACATACTATTACATATCTCCGTCTGTTTGCTGAATATGGCGTCGGACATTCAATTTCTTAATACACAAGACGAGATGATTACTTTTTTCATTGTAATTCAGTAACCTGAATACTGATTAAATATTTATCTTGATATTAAAATGGAGAAAACATCCCGGATTTAAACATTTTTGGCACAAACTCGACCCTGCGAAAAAGAATGAGGAATTAAATAAACTTTTTGTATCGGTGTTATATTAAGTTACGATATAAAGAGCACTATAAAGCCAGCATTATTATCAAAAAGCATTTCAAATATCAATATGGATAAATCAATTGAGTAAAATCGGTTAACGTTCGACAAAATAATATTGTCACATATGAAATCACAATATCAATCAGAACTGCCAAATCGTATACAACGTTATTCCACAAACATGTTCTGGCGGGTCAATTGCAGGTTTGATAATATTTTTTCTGGATAAAAACTCCTTTCTTGCATCCTTCAACTTATTGGCTTTGATATCTTTCCAATTTAAAACATTAGATGTTCGTTCTCTCCCTTTAGTCATGTGAATTAAACCACGCTCCACGATATTGACGCTCGGCGACACCATTTTGAGAAACACTATACAACGTTATTCCACAAACCAATAACTTTAAAATGCAGCCAGAAGCCTAAATATTTTTTTCTTGACATATTATTTATCTTAAACGATGCATAATAACATACCTAACATAAATCCATCAATAACTCAAAATTGACATTTGTGTTGGATACAACTTTATTCCGGGCAAGGGCTCAAATATTACACTCGAAGCCTGATTATTATTTTCCGCACTAGAACTATGATAAAATAATATAATAATAACTTCATCAGTAATAGCAAAATAATAATATAATCATACCTTGTTCCATTGCGATGCATGGTAACCATCCACCATCTTCGTTTTCTCCACGGTCTAGTATTTTTTTGCATGGTGTATATTAGGGTGGAGCGATATTTTTTATCCGTTTGTTGGTGATCTAATAGTGAAAAGTTGGTGCCTTTCAGACTTAAATTAAGCCATGGAAAATATTATTTTATTTGGTTTATATTAATAGTCTCCGTAACGTCATCGAATTATTGAATAAAGTTGGTTTTTAGACTCTATTTTGACGCCATGCAAATATATGAAATTTTAATAAACATACCTAGTTTACTTCACTGCAACTATAGTTTATTTTCAAAACAAAATGAAAAAAAAATGCATTATCTTATGTTGATAACGCGTTCCCTCACTCCCCTTATTATAGGGGAGTGAGGGAACGCGGGAGGGGACAGTTAGCGGGAGGGGATAGTCTTGTCGCGTCGTCAGTCGTCAGTGCGCTATTGTTTTTCGCTTGCGTTACATGCTCGCTCGCCTATTTAATAAATAAGCTTAATTTTTATTTGGTAACAAATATGCAGAGAACTCGAACTGCTTGTAAATGTCCTCTTTTTAGTGATGTTTGTGAGATAAAAGTGAAAGTTCTGCCTACTTACAAAGATGACATAAAAAACTAAGACTGAACGAGACATCAAGTTGCAATTGAGCCCACACTCTCAGAAATAGCAAATATAATGACACCCAGAATTGAAAATATATGGCGAACTGCATCGATTCCGATAGTTACACGCACAAGGGTTGTCAAGTGGATAATTTGTTTACTCCACATGAACTAACTTTCCTTTTCATCTTTATGGGTATAATTCGGGGCCAAAGTCTTACACTTGGCCATTGGGGAAAGTACTTGAGACCTGTGAACAATTGCCTGTTAAAAATTTCAGCGCATTAAAGAACTGCTTCCAGAAATAGCCCGAGATATGAGTATAGATCAACAGTATTTGCACAAGATTGTCTCAGCCGTCCTCTCAGGTAATTTTCCAGAAAATCTGACACATAAATCTGTAGGCAAAATGTCATATGCCCGTTGGATCACACGTACTAATTGAGTACTACGTTTGTATGTAACAACAGAGACACCATCGGAAAATTTGACAATTTTTGCTACCTTTGTTGTAAAAGTGTACGCACCAACTTGGTTCAACATTAAAAATAAACTATCATGCAAAGATGGCACGCGGCATCTTTTTAACATAGTTATCGATCCTGTCACTCAACGCAAAAGCTATTTTGCACATCCCGAGAGCATTCTTCATGCAATGATAACTGATGACACATTCGAGAACTGATTTCCTGATAACCTGGCGCATATTAAAGGCATGCAGTGTGCCTCAAACAACACTGAGGTTGTTTGATGTGCCGTCTGTAAATTTCAATACCTCAATATATATTGATTTGATAAATTGGTAGGAAATATTAACTGAATCAACGATTATGAAACACTTGTCTGAACAAGAAATTCAGTTTATCGTTGAATCAGATGGTGAGGGTGAACTATTATTTTTAAGACTTCCATGCTATACTCAAGATGTTGTACGAATTGTAAAGATAACGACAGAAGCAGACACTTTTCAATGCACAAAAAAAGTCACGATTAGGTGCAATGAAAGCCAAACCGGAATCACGAAACCTAATACCTAAATTTGAGACAAAAAGAGATTTACGAGCATATTGATTGTTTGTTTTTATAATATTATTATTTTAATTCGTTAATATTTTTGATTATAGAGTAATAATAAATATCTGAATTATATATTACGTATCATTTATTACACATTTACTATTATATTAGGGTCAATATTTAACCATTACTATACCAAACTTTTTTCATTAAATTAAAAATTTTGAGGTTAGTGCGGAGGCAAAAGACGTTCACCAAATCAATTGAAAAATAATATTAATGTTTATTTTAACATAAGGCACCAATCCCCCCCTATCGCAACTTTAAATAACAAAAAAAAATTCATACATCTGTGCTCCACCCTAGTGTATATACCAAAAATTATTGTAGCTAATAGCTCAAATACAAAAAGCAGAAGTAGACTTTATGTCCATCTTGGTGACTCCAAATGATGTAACGAGAGTGTAGATACACGCTGAGGGAAATTCTCGCCCGGGGCCTTCGGCGAGAGGTTTTCGAGTACCTACCTAGTGTGTATACTGGCCTTGAGAAAAATTTCATCCGAGAAGTCTCAGCCTATTTTCGCTTGCGAAATGTGTCAATAATACATTTTACTCATAATATATTTTTTAAATATAATATATATGTACTTTTAGACCCAATCTCCGATGGCCGGATGGAGTGCAGCAAGACGTGAAAACTATAAGCATCAGGGATTGGAGGAGTACGTGTCAGGATAGAGGGAGATGGAGAGGAATGTTGCAGGGGGCCAATGCCCACAATGGGCTGTGGAGCCATTGATGATGATGATGATATGTACCGTAACCTTGAAGTTCAACGTAATTATGATTAATTGCATTTGAATTTTCAGAACTACCTAATTGTTAGAAAATAGAGGCTAGGGCCAGAGATTTTCTGAATTTTTTTTGATTTTTCTTTTTACGAAAAAAACATGAAAACATGCGTATATTAAAAAAAAACACACACACATTCATATGATTTTATCGTAAGTGTCGAAATGCCATGATTTTTTTATCGTTTAAGTAAAAAAAAACTTTTTTTGAATTCCGATAATGTTGCCAGCGCAACATTTTCCGAAAAATAATAATTAATTTTTATTTGTTTATAAGAGACAACAGTACTATTATTATTTGATGCCTACCTAATAATCTTCTTCTGTGTGGTATATTTTGTTGCACGGCACGGCACACAACGGAACATCGCACTCATAACACATAAATATGATACACTTTCACACACACACACACACACATATTTCGAATAAACGCAACAAAATTCCGTGTATTTTTGTAAATAAATCACTGTTTATATTCAATTGAATCATAAATCAACATAAATCGACAAATATCGCAAAACATATCGTATTTCCCGCGCACATTGCGCCCCGTGACCTTGACGACGGAATATTTGAATTTCGATTGTGCAACACACGTTCGAGGCGACATCTACAACTTTCCTATACGATTTTGACGGCAGAAAAACTTCGATTTAGATTGTTGATTTAAGCTATAAATCGGCGATGTTTTTGAGTTGAAAATGGAACGACAGGTCACCACGGGATTTCTCTACTGGAAAAAAGAAACGTTTTTCAAATTCGATACGCGGCCGTCGAGAAATAATTAATTATGTGCCCGTCGGATATATCCGACGTGGCCCGAGGGAGGGGTTAAAAAATAAAACAAATGGAGCGGGTATTTCCACGGCTTTAATAATAGTGATGTATAAACTAAGAATCCTAAGTACTTGTCTGCTGATTATTTCAGGCCCACAGAGTGACTGCGGATGCAGTTTTTTTTGTCTGGTATGGTCTTCTTTTTAGCTTGTTTTAGATTACATTTGTGACATCACCGCTTGGACTTATTCATTGAGTCACACATATGAACCAAGTTATCAAATAAAGACTAATTTTTATCGCTGTATTTATTTATTTTATCAATGATCGAAGAATACAGATTGATTCTGTGTACACTGATTATTCGAATGCATTTAATCTTGTGCATAATCTCACGTCGTTATCAAAACTATCATCTTTGGGTATACAGCTGGGGTGACTTATTCAGATGGCTCAAACCATACATAAATAAGCGACACCAAATAAGGGTAGTTCAAAGATTTTCGTCAAACTCAAAAAGATACGAATCAGGTGTCCCTCAAGGTTCGCATCTTAGCCCCTTGTTGTTAATTATATTTAATAATGATATTTATTAATGCTTTTTGTAGAGCGACTTTATATGTACGCCGATGATATGAAAGTTTATAAGTCAATTGTTTCTTTATCCGATTGTGTTAAACTATCATTACAGTATCATATATCGAATATGAAAGATTCGTTCTATTTAATACGAGTCGAAAACATTCCAATTGGAATTTCTGCAGGGTTTTTATCATTTTATTGAACTTGTATTGAAATGAATGAATTATTCGTAATTGATATAAGTTATTGTAATGATAATTCAACATTTTGTAAAAAATAAGTTATAAATATTGAAAACAAAATGCAAACTTTGATATTACATAACTCCATAACTATTTATATTAGATCATGGCTGCTGGAACATTTTCGACTCATAATCAAGAAAGGAATAGGCGGACCTCAACTTTCGCACATAATTGGTTCCTGAAAATGTGTGCGAATGTTGAATGTTCGAAAGTAGAGGGAAGTAAAAAAAATTAAAATTGTATGTATTTTAAAATATTTATTAATCAAGTAAATATATGATGTTTAAAAGGCGTTAAAGTGGTTTAAAAGATATGTTTGAGTAGGGTTTGCGGGTGTTTCCCTTAAAAAGTTATCAAGAGCTAATTGTTTGCCACTCTTCTTTCTCTTTTCTTCATATAGTATTTTAAAACATGCTATGTCTTTATTGATCGGCCTACATACTCGAGATATGCGTTCTCCATTGGAATCACAATCTTCCATAATATTTAAAAAAATTGTCAAGATGCACGAAGGCTTCATTCATATTTTTCATTGTTAAAGTCTTGATGATTTGATCAGCTTCTTCTTCCCATCATCACTTTCGTTATATATTTCATTTTCATACTCCTGTTGCTCAATTAAATATTAATTTGTTATAGGTTCTGAATGAGATTTTATCATCTCATTAACATCCTCATTAGTAACATCAAAGTTTAGTCCATTCATTAGGCGGACTATATCAATTGTGATAGTTTCTGGAGTTTCATCACAATTTACAAAATTGTTTTCATGAACCTTTCATGGTTGACTCTTTTATTTCAGCCCATGCTCTATGTCTCACGTGTCTCCAATATTGTTTATTGCGTTTCATACATTGTAGTTCTTCCAGAAATCTTTTAATGTAGGCTTACCTTCCCTGTCAGTTGCCTCGATAGCCTGAGTCATTATTGACCTCATATAATTATCGTTTAAACATAGCTATCAACGTTTGGTTCATAGGCTGTATAAGGCAGATATTATTGGGAAGAAGAAACACAACATTGATTTCCGTGTATAATTTCTGTAGAGATTTTGGGTGTCTTAGAGCATTGCTAAGATTAATAATATTTTAAATGGTAAATTATTATCTTTCCTTCCTGCGCAAGACTAAATCTCTATCCTAGCTAGCTCACAAGCAAAGTGACTGAAGGAAGCAAGATGCAAGTGATACCAGGATTCCACTTGCTTGTAAGCGAGCGAGAGGGGGATATCTTTACCCCACAGCGTGACAATGTGCGAAATAGCGAATTGTGCGAAAGTCGAATGTTCGAAAGTCGAGGTCCGCCTGTAGTTAATTTATGTTTTCCAAATAACCTTGTATATTGTATTTTATATGTTATCATGTTTGAATACACTTATTATACAGGGTTACTTGGAAATCATTAATTACCTCGCAGGACTATATTTCTGCTTTGATTATGAGACGAAAATACTCCAGCTATCATGACCTAATATCAATAGTTATGGAGATATGCGACATCAAAATTTGCATTTTTTCAATATTTCCGACTAATTTTTTGTAAAATATTTGACTATACTACAGTAACTTATATCGTTTATGTACAGTAACGAATATGAAAAACTCATTCCCTTTAATTAAGTCAAATAATATAATAAAAACCTTCGAATTCCAATTGGTAAATATTCCAATTGGAAATTTTTCAGGATTTTTATCATTTTATTTAACTTGTATTGAAACGAATGAATTTTTCGTAATCAATAAAAGTTACTGTAATGACAGTGCAACCTTTTACAAAAAATAAGTCGGAAATTATTCATTAAATGAAATTAAACAATTAACAAACTTACCATTAACCACGTTGAGTATTTTAACGTCTAACTATATAGACTTCGTCGTGATATACATTGGGGTGCGCCCATCATCCTTACGAAGATATTTCAATATTTTTTTTACCTTACATTTTTTCTAAATACCTCTCTAAAATTATATAACTCACTGAAGATGAAATGGAATTTAATCATTTCTCAGTTACGACTTCATAATTTTGTATTACGGCATTGTGCTTCCCATACTACTGTTTGGAATGGAGGCTTGGGTATCCTACAGAAGACACGTTAGGAGTCTGGCGAAGGAATCGTTAGTTCCACTGGAGCGACCACATATCTAACATTACAGTTCTGCAGCGCTCTGAATGTCGGCCAATTGAAGACATGATCGTGGAAGCGAGATTGAGATGGACGGGACATGTATTACGCATGGACGATCATAGACTTCCGAAGCGGGTCTTATATGAGGAGATAGTGGGTAGGCGAAAGGCCGGAGGATAGAAGAAAAGGTATAAAGGCTGTCTCCGAGAATCGCTGAGCCTACGTGGAGCACCTGAGAACTGGGAGCAGCTGGCACAAGATCGTGTGAGCTGGAGGAGAGTTTTCTCTCGGACTGATGGTGTTGCGGCGGCCAGACGATTAAAAATGAACAGCGAGCCGCAACCATGCGACCGGGACCGACCAATGCAACCTGACCCCGTTCTATGTGAAATATGCGGGAGAGAGTGCGCCTCTCAAATGGGGCTATTTTCCCTTAGCAAAGCTCATGAGAGGCTCAGTAACAACAATTAAGTCAGAATGGCGAGGGGATCCTCGATTACGAGGCCTGGCTACAACAACGTCATTATATAATTGCGTCGACTAGTCTGTAGAATCAACATCCAATCATCGCACACATATCTATCTTCTAAAGCAGACTAAAGCAATTTTATCTTTCCCAAAATCCAGTTAACCCTTCCTTGTCCCAATCTGAGCTAGTTATGTCACTATAACTCTATATACCACAAATATATTTTAATTGTTCAACAAAATTGTGAGGTTGGTCGGAAGATATTGCCAAATTGCAATAAACTCGTCATTGTAATGATACGCATACAAAAAGTCAATAAAAAAAAATATTAATTAAAATAATATTTTTGCCGACATTATTTTCAACATAAAAACTCTTTTCACTATTTTCTATTCATTGATTGTTTTCATTGACTATGACACAGATATACGAGAGACTTCTACGTGCTAGGCTACGCCAAGGCGGGGGCGGTACTCGACGTATCTCCGTAGTTCTCAATCAAATATCGCTACGCGATCTCACGGTCAATAGCAGGGGTTAAAAGAAAACAAAATCCGGACAGAAAAAAAATTGTACAGTAATGCGACAGATGAGAGCGGCCTTACAAAGCTTTCTGTGTCTATTTAAAACTACGGGACATACAAGAAAACCAACACAAAATGAAAACATAGAATATCATAGTTATATCAAGAATTTTATTTAAATAAAATTTTAAATTATTAAAAATATTTTTACACCCAATAAAGAAACTTTTTGAAGCACTTAGCTTTCCTAATATACAACAACTTTACGGTAGAACTGTAATTATTTTTTATCGCAATCAAACATACGCAACACACCACTACATCACAGGAATCAAACGAATCAAACCAAACCAACTGAATCAAAACACCAGAATATTATTCGAAGAATTTCTTCGTTCTCTACTACAAGATACCATCTCTAGTGACAGTTCCTTTTACAATGTCGATTTGTGTAATTTATTTTACAACTTTAATCGATTTCTTTATTTGCTATGGCAACTAGGGATGGGTCGTCGACGTAATTACCGTCGACGAAACGAGACCGTCCACGTCCGGCCATCGACGAGACGATCAACTAGTTGAATTCGTCAACTAGTTGACGCGTCAACTTCGTTACGCGGACGTCGCGGACGTTCTATCTAAACATCGGGACGATAGTCAACTGTCTACGGTTCGACGCGACGCTGCTCGACGGCTATTTTTATTACGTTAATTTTTAAAATTTAAAGAAGTTCGAAGGAATATAGTTTCGGGGAAAGTAAAACCGCTACTTGTGCTTATATGTAAAAAGAAATATTTTATTATTTATTTGTTTACGCACATTATAGGCTTTTACATATTGTTTTATATTCTTCTTTCTATATATAATAAAGAAAGAAGTAGGTATACACAACAATATCAGGTGTAAGCAGTAAAATATAAATAAAAAACTACATATATAAGCAGTGAAAGTATCGGGTATAAGCATTAAAATATCAATATAAAAATTAAAAATATAAAGTACAAAGCAGTAATGTGTGTATAAAAAAATATATTAGGTACACATCATTACATGTGTACAGGGTTATTTGGAAAACATTAATAACCTCGCAGGACTATATTCCTGCCTTGATTATGAGTATTATTTTTTGTAAAACGTTGGACTATCACTACATTAACTCAAATCGATTACGAAAAATTCATTCGTTTCAATACAAGTTAAATAAAATGATAAAAACCTTTACATTTATTTATAATCTATAAATTTATAAATAAATACATAATTTAAAAATACTTTATATTTGAGATGTTATCTAGAAATTTATTGAAAAATACATCTTTCAAAGTCAGGCTTTCACTTTGTGGTGACATTATTAATAAATAAATATATCTGTATTATTTGTCAACTTAAGTTTAAGGCTCAATCTGAGAAAAGGAACATTGTTCCCGAAACATGTAAAAACCCAATAAAAAGTGGTGTAAAAAATTATAATAGATTAATTTTTTTATCTATAAAGTTGAAAATCGGGAATTTTTAATAAAAATTAATTAAACCTAAATTCAAGATTATATTACATATACAATAATTAATGTTGGACTCCTGAATAAAGACCATAGTTAGGTATAGAAAATTTTATTCCCTACAAGTATCATTTACATGCTAAAGATGAAAAGTAACGAAATAACAGAATAATTAAATTTTACCATCCCTTTTCAGGTAGATATAAGAAGTCGAGATCGATCGAATAAAATATTGATTTTAGAAAAATATCTAGCCGGCCTGTTAATTAATAATAGTTCAATAAAAAATAAAATAATTAAACAGAATCGTTTTATTTTATACATCGTAAAATTGGGAATTCACCGAAACGTCGCACGTGCACATCGCAAAAAATAATAGATAATAGCTTATTAAGCCTATCTCTCCCTACGCATGCATTCAAATTCCAAATCTCTGTCATAGTTCGTGTACACAGATCTGCACTCTATGATCGTGTGCTTTAAAGTTGAAATGAAATTACCCGTCGAGCCGTCTATGGCATCTACAAGTCGACAGCGAGAGATGAGAGAGAAATAAACGGAGATGTTTTGTCTTGCTCTCGCTCGTTGCTTTGCATTATGTTGAATCTCGAATCGTCCACCGTCCACGGCGTCCGCCGTCCACCGTCTACGAATTCAACTAGTCCATGCGATAAACGTTAACCGTCGACGCGTCGATGCAACGTCAACGGTTGATTTCAACTAGTCCGTCCATTTAACGCCCATCCCTAATGGCAACATTTTTTAAATGGCTATTTGGCGTTTGTGGCGTGCGCGTTTCGTGTATTGATACAGTTCATTCCCGATAAAGTTGTTTTTTTTTTTTAAATAAACATTACAATCATCCAAAATGAGTACAGATAATATAGAGAAACTTTATAAAAACTACGGCATCTTAGCCGACGCTAAAGACAAAATAAATGAGGTAAGTTTTAAGATTTTTTTACAGTCTTGAACCCGGCAACAAATTATAAATGGGATTTATTTAATATTAGATGTTATCTTACAGCATGAGAAAGAATATCTCGAAATTATTGAAGCCGTCAAAGGATCTGATAAAGAGAAACGACTGGCTTCCCAATTTATTGCTAAATTCTTCAAGCATTTCCCTAACCTCGCTGACCAGGCTATCGAAGCACACCTAGATCTCTGTGAAGATGATGATATTGCGGTGAATACAATATTCCTTATGTTTTATAATACTTTGATGCTTCTTATTTCATTATCTATTCAATGTAAATATTCACCCTGTTTCAAAATTTACATATTTTTTCAGATAAGGAAACAAGCGATTAAAGACCTACCCAACCTTTGTAAGGATAACAAGGAACATACTCAACGAATTGCAGACATTCTAGCTCAATTATTTCAAGCATATGATGTTTCAGAGCTCAACATGGTTAATAATTCTATAATGACCCTAATGAAATTAGAACCCAAAGGAACATTGAGCGGTCTCTTTTCCCAAATACAGCAAGGCACTGACAATGAATTGGTTCGTGAAAGGTGTATCAAATTTTTGTCCTCTAAAGTAAAGCAACTTGGGAGAGAAATCATTAACAAGGAAGCGGAAGATTATATTATCGTCGAATGCAAAAAAGTTCTGGAGGTGTGTACATGGTTTTAAACAGTTTTACAATGAATTCTCTATTAAATAATAAATGTTGTAATATTTCACAAATACTTGGGTAGTGCCGGTTGTATCAACTTGGTTTTATAGTAATCATTTGTTTAAAGCATAGATTTTTTCGTTTTATGTCAATCAAACGACCCATTTTTGTAAAAATCTATGCTTTAAATGAACTCTTACTATAAACCACGTTGATGCAGCCCGCTCTTAGTGTTTTTAAGAAAATGACGAAACAAGTATCTTACTTCAAACGTTACTTACCATAGTTCAAAGGTTATTTACCATTTATATAACCTTTGAACCATGGTAAGTATCATCATAATTTAACATACTTTTTAATGGTGTTATACCTTTTACTTACTTTTAAGCATGTTAAACCCGATAAATTGTATTGTTACTAAATTTTGACAGATGAGATTGCCATTCATCAGAAAATACACAATTACATATTTGCTGAACTCCCATTGTATTGACATTTAATAAGGAAACTTTATTTTTTTTCTATTTTGTTTTATTAAATTTTAGCAATTTTTGTGAAATAAACGGGGATTGAGAAAAAACGCTTTAATTTCAGAGAAGCTGCAGATAAAATAATTTTGATTATTGCCTGCCCAACATAACTTGGCGTGCGGCAGGATTGGAACTAAAACCCGCCCCGCCCGCACTCGGCGGTAACCCCTCGGTTCAATTCAATTCAGTACAATTTTGCATTTGCTCGGGAGCTGTGACACCTTGATTACGAATATACACTGAATGTTTATGTCCAAAACAACCAAAACAGTCCGGGGTGGTGCAAGAACAATTGCCAATGAAGTATTAAAGTTTTGCGAAGCTGAAGAAGCAAATAATGGACCGATATTTCCGTCTGAGAGTTTGACAGATAGAGCGGCCGCCGCGGAGCGCGCCGTTACCCTACCGAATTTATATTGAAGACTCTGACACTGGTCACCGGACATTCAGTACATTATGTATTGTGTAATAAATTTACAACCTGGCAACTTATGTTTCGCGACAGGGGCGACCTCCCTCGCACGCCAAGTTATCGTGGTGGCACTCTAGGGACACATATAAGCAAGGTGGGATGGCGTAGTTTGTTAATTTTTTATGTTTTAATTATTTAATTTCTCTAATAGGATGTAAATTCTGAGGAATTTGATCAAATCATGGAATTGCTTGGCTGGTCACGTCTTGGCCGTACAACATCAGGACACAAGGAAATAGTAGAATTAGTGGCTGCTCAGGCCTTTGCTGATGGTGAGTTTGTGGCCAGCGAATCGGAGCACATTGACAGAGTAGTCCAGTGTGTTGGTCATGCCTTACCTTATTTTTCTGTGAGTCTTTTTTCTTTTTATATTATTACTTTTAGATGTATCAAAAATATTTCCATATGAAGGATATAAAATCAATATCCAAAAAAAATTTAAAGTAGTCATTGAATATTATTATTTTAGAATGTACTGATTTTTAGGAAACCGGTATGAGATTTTAGAAGGGATTAATACATAAAATTTAGAATTCAGTACATTCTCAATTAGTAATCCTCAGTGACTGCATTCAAAACATTTTTTTAATTTTTTGGGTATTGCTGCCTTTGCTTTTATACCCCTCATATACCCTCACATTCTGTTGATCATAATTCAGTAAAGGATATGATGATGATTATTGAATATTAATAATTAAAATAATCACGGTAATCTTATAAGAAAACAAAGTGATTAATTTTTTGTTTGATAAACCTTACATTAAAGAAAACAATAGTACAAACAAAAATAAGTAGTAATGCAAATCATTTAAAACGTGGTTTAAAATGGTAATTTATTATAAAAACTCTTTATATTATGTAATTATAAACTTTATTGTCTTAATAAATTCAACTAGATTTGCGGGAATTTTGTTCCTATGTGTGTTATCCAGTGGCGTGCAGTGGGTATAAATTTAGGTTATGCTGTGACCTATATACCTGTATTAAAAATATATATGTATACGCATATACCTATGACGGTATATACATTTTTAACTGTCTATAATGAACTATATCGAGTGGCTTCAGTCCACAAAAGTAAATGCACTATAAAAGAAGTATTGTAAACAAGATTGCCTAAATAAATAAATATTTTATATGTAGGTAATACGGCAAAAATTTTCAATATATTTGCAAGACGACTTATATATAATTAAATCAGGAATAATACTAATTTCAGATACATGTTTCTTTTTACAAAAATAAATCAAACATTTTATGATATAATCGATGGCGATGTCGTCGTAAATAATCACCTGGTATAGGACCTTTCGAAGAAACACGCTATTCCATGAAAAATTTACTTCTCTATTACACAAAACTCGCAGACATAGAGCTAAGTAAAAATACACAGTTCAGGACGAGTTTTTTCTCGACTTGACTAAATCTATGGAACAAATTTATTGGGCACAAACAAGTGAGATAAATGAAGAATTGACACGAAGTTAGGTACAGAAAAGTCAAAAATAAAACTTCTAGCCGTAGGACGAATTACGGGTAGAATTTTAAATTGAAAAAAAACAGATATGTCATGTCAAACAGAAACGTCAGAAATAAAACTTCTAGCCATAGGACGAATTACTGCTAGAATTATAAATCAACTTTTTCTTAAGATAAGGATTATTTAATTAATATTTGTTTCCCAGAAATCTTTACTAATGCACAGCTTTTTTGGTTGTATGCGCTGCACGCCACTGGTGTTATCTACATATCATTGCTGTATCTACTTTGCGAGCAGACTCGTGGTGACGATCAAAGAGATCTATCAAATTTTCGTTAAAAAAAAAATAATTATAGTATAATTTTGAATTTTTAATGGTTTTTTCATACAATTTGTATGAAGAGATTCCGATGCATCTGGTAGATGCGAAAACTGATAAAATAATAATTTTGGATTTTTTGAAAATTTTTTATCCCTTTCGTAGCGTCGCAACCCAACAAGCCCCAATGCATAGGTTAAGCTCCAAACCAGTTTCCACTAGTAAATGAGAATGGAAGTATAATAAAAACTTGGTTTTTATGGGTTACTTTTTTTACTCCCTTTCTTTTAACTCATAGCGTCTGCGTTTTGCTGGAAACTTATGATCGATTTTAAACCCTTTTCCCGTGATCCAATCGAGCTGAAACTTTGCAGGCAGACTGGTGGCAACGATAAAAATTATCAAATAAATTTTCGTTTAAAAAAAATTTATAATTATAGTATAATTTTGGATTTTTCGAAATTTTAATGGTTTTTTTCAAATTGGAATCAATACAAATGAGTACGACCCCGATGCGTGCAGTAGGCACGAAACCTGATTCAATGAGAAAGGGAGTATAATAAAAACTTGGTTTTTATGGGTTGGTTTATTTATATTCTTTCTTGTCCTCAGTCTTAAACTTTCCCAGTGCCTTGTATGTATTAGATAAGTGTATATATAATTAAATATCAAATGTTTACTTTCCAGTCCCAAGTGGATTCAACAAAGTTTGTTAACTATTTCTGTGAGAATGTTATTCCGAAAATTGATGATGTTGTCAATACATCTGAAGATGCCGGAGATTCTAAACTGGAACTGCTCAAACTCCTGGCAGAGGTGACATTGCATTGTGGCACATTGGAAAACGCTGATTCAAAGATTGAGACTATATATTCCTGTCTTATTGTAAGTAAATATTATTTCAAATCTTTTTCACTCTTACCAACATTAAAAATGTTTATTTAAGAAACTTTGAAGCTTAGCTAGATGTAAAGATAAACAATTACATATGCAGTAAAATCTTGTTAATTTGAAATTTAAGGAACCAAAAAATACTTTTTTACCGCTCAAACCGATTGAGTCAATCAAATAAACAAATCAGAATTCGCGAGAACATCGCAAAATTCGTAAAAAAAAAAAAAAGGGCACTGATTTCACAAAAAAAAATACAGTAAATTTTCTAATTCACATTTCTCGTTTTCCCGTTTCATCTCCATACATTCTCATACAAAAATTTAATTCAATAAATTTTTACATTTCTCCGGATTTACACCGAAACATTTAGAAAATTCAATACATATTAACTCTACATTGAAATTCATTTACTACTGCACTCCGTCTTTGTCTAACACGTGTTATGCGAATCTACCGTACTCTTTCGATATTGTTTTCGCTTTCACCGAAACCCAAGCAGCTGCTATCTCTGTCCTACATGAAATTTGTGGTCGTGCTCTTTCTTGCTCGATTTAACTGCGATGTGCAATATTCTACTCTCTTTTACACACTGACCAAAAATACGAGAGTAATGAATAAATATTTTTTAATTAAAAAATCCGTACATTCGTAAAAGTTTAATTTAATCATTTCGGTGTGAAAATGTCTATTTGATGATTACAAAAAATGTGACGTTTTAGTTTTCGTAAATAAGGTAGATATTTTATATTTTCTATGACATGTAGACCTACATTACATCACTGACATAGGAGTTAACAGAGGTAATTATCTACAAAATTGACATTTTGAGTATGGTGTGTTTAAGAAAAATTTAATTGTCGAGGGTATGAATTAATGAGGTTATACTGTATTTTGTAATCGTTCATTATTTAATAGTGTTATCAAAGTTTTAAGAATTTTTATTATAATTATTGTTATTTAAGATTTCGCTGCAGGTTCGCATTATTATTTTCAGAAATTTATGCCACTTCCACCCGTTGCCATTGGAGAAAATGGCGAAACTGAAGAAACACTTCCTGTTCTGGAGTTCTCCCATGTTGAGTGCTTGCTATTTGCATTTCATCGCCTCGCTCGTCAGTCACCAGAATTCCTGACATCTGATGCAGCGAGACTTAAAGAATTCCGTCTCCGCTTACAATATTTTGCTCGGCTTACTCAAGGATATATTAAGAAATTAAAGGAGGCTACGTTTGTAAGTTAATTCATTATTGTTATTACACCATTAGTTCATACAAGTTCTTTGAGAGATTATAATTTTAAGATTTTATTAAATATCTACTATAATTCAGTTTTCCTGTATATTATTTTAAATGGGAACATATTAAAAAGTGTCACTGTAATATGTGGTGCTGAGAATAAGAAATTGAAATGCCCGCATCTATCAAATAATGTAAAAAAATATCTTTTATAATTCCATTGTTTGATTTCTTATCAGGGAAAATCAAACGAAGATCTGAAGAGCGATGAGAATAAAATAAAGCTGGTTGCGTTGAAGACTACCTCAAACATTAACACAATCATCAAGGATCTGTTCCACACTCCTCCAAGTTATAAAAGTGTTGTGAAACTTTCCTACGACACCAAATCTCAGAAAGCAACGGTATGTTACTACATATTATCTTTGGATCTTTTAGGATTGTATAAACTATTGTATCTGAGCTGTACCTGCTTTTTGTTCTTAAGGTAAATAACTTACATCCTGATACAACTTTGCCTCTTTCACATTCATGTATTGCTACGGCTCCTAATAGGACCATCTTCCAGTACCTGGTCATGTCAAGTCTGTGACCGCCCTTTCTTTATGGCGCCATCAACACTTACATCATATATTGTTCTTGCCACTCATTTGCTCAGCATACCCAAATCACCTAAGTGACCAACACGTTGGAGATTCCACCTTGCTAATAATCAAGACACATCTTTTTTTTTTACAACGCAAGCATTTTAACTTAGTTTGAAAACAGTGTATATGTTATAGCGAATTTGCATTTTTAGTGAGACTATACTTTCAATAGTAGAAATGTACTTTTCCCGGTCGGGCAGAGTCTGGGCAGTGAAAACATCTAAATCAACGAATTCTCAGATTCACTACACATTATCCGTGAAAATATATTTTGTTCACGAATGCGCGCATTACTCAAAGCATAGACAATATATCGGTGAAACTATCAATTTGTACACGTAATTCTTAAAGCGTAGAAAGTATAAAGGCGGCACTTCACTAGGCGATTTTTATTCATTTTGCGGTCCTATTTTAACTCCTAAATTAAAATAGGACAGCGGCACCGCAAAACGAATACGAATCGCGAAGTAAGGTGTCGGCTGAAAGATCGCGCACTCGGGTTTTTTATGATATCTGACGACTGCCGGAACAAAACGAGGTTATGTCACCATGTAAATATTGGGGGGTTAAGGACAATTTTTATTAATGAATATGTATTTTGTCAATTAAGTTTATTAAATATGTTTTTTTTTATAACAATATAACAAAAGTTTATTTCTTACAAATATAGAAACGTAAATAAACATACACCTGGTATTATAAATTTTAAACGAACCTTTAAAAGTGCGTCAAGTAACAAATACTCGATGCGAAAGATACAAAAAATCAAAGAGATTCTAAGTCATCATTTACGTTTGAATTCATTCAGATTCTTCCGCATTTCCAATTTTCTATTTTTTTATCAAAAATGTGTCTAATGTCATTTGCGTTTCTTGTTTGCGCTGTGTAAAGTGGGTGGTAGACGTACAACATAAAGTGTGCGGTTTTTAAGTTCGCACGTCGGTGACAGACGTGAAGCTTGCTCACACCGTATCATTTTTATGAGTTTAATCGACTGTCTTTTGAATTATAAGATGATCAGAATTTCGTAAGTGTTCGCGATTAAAATTTTAAAAATATATTACGTTTTAGTTACCTACCTAAACTAATCCAGTCCAGAAGTGTGACAGTTCGAGAAACATAACTATCGCCACAGAATAGAGAATATGCTATCGCTCAAAGGATAAAAATTAGAAGTACTGTCGCTTTGTGTTGACTTTGGACTAGACTAGTGTAGAAGGAGACACAAAACACAAATAAATTTTGAAAAACAAGGTCCATGTGCCATTAGAATCTTGTTATAAAATCATATAATGAAGAATTGGTGCAGCCGAAACTTTCAACTTTCAACACTTCAAAATGACTATTTTAATAACATCCGTTACCTACATAATGTTGATATGCACAGAAAAAATTAATAATGCAGTAAGAACCTTGTTCACGCAATATAACTTATTAAATTGTTATTCAAGGCCCGGTTGTTTCAATTTGGATAAATAAAAGTTCGTTTAAAAGCATAGATTTTTACGGAAACGGATTTCAGACTTGTCAAATTTAATTTTTGACAGTTCGGAAACCAATAAATTCATTAGTAAGTAGAAGTTAAAATATTGTATTAATTTCTATTGGTGAAAAACTCTTTGAATATGATAAGAATGACCTTGAATATAATTTCTCTAAAATGCCAGTGAATGATGGACTCACTAGAAAAACAGATTCACTGTAACATATATATTCAAATCTTTATTTAAAAAAATATAATGCATTTAACGCTGGTCATGCATTTTGCAAACTGTCAAAAGTGTCGAATTGCATTGATAGATCTTCCTATTTCAAGACGTGAACAAGACATCAACAAACCTAATACTACACCAGCACATATATTTACGTATTCGTTGCAAGACAGAAAGGTTGCGAGGAAACGATACAACTATACAGAGTGCCGACGCTCAAAATATAAGGAAATGCCTGAGAGCAACTCGTACCACGTACTTTTTATCCGAATTCTGAATGCTTTAACCATTTGAGTGCTGACCGTTTTTTCTATATACTATTCAAATTTGCTGAACAAAAAATGATGAAAAGAGGTGGTTTTTTAAATATTTAATATCTTTCATAATTCTTAACACATTTTAATAAAAATTTCACGCACTAGTACATTTGTAATGTATTAATTAAAATTTATAAGACATTTTTGCAAATAAATTAATAAACAACTTCGGAACTAACCATAAATTTTTCATATTCAATTCATAACATATTCAAAATAACTTACAGTCCTATTTTGAATATGTTCCCTTTCACCCTATCACCTGTTTCTTTCGCACCCCCCACTATTTACCCCCATTTGGACACTTAACACTGAAGTATGATTATTTATAATTTTTGTAAAGTTCATTTAGTATTGGGTATACCCTGATGAAGGAACGTCGTTTCCGAAACCGGTTGGTTTTACCAAATAAATTTTAGTGGTGTAAACAAAGTTAACTAGTTTAATTATACAAAATAATTTAACTAAATTCAAATTATTTTTGATCTAGAATAGGCATGATGACAGATTTTTAAATAACATTCTATATTACCGAAAATAACATTATTTCAGTAATAAACTGAGTTTTTACGCAAATAATTGCATTTTCATCTACCTATTTTTAATTTCGCGCAAAAACGCCCGTAGCTGT
The DNA here is from genome assembly GCA_016648135.1 of Agrypnia vestita. NCBI lineage: Eukaryota > Metazoa > Arthropoda > Insecta > Trichoptera > Phryganeidae > Agrypnia > Agrypnia vestita. The sequence continues at coordinate 89,076 of JADDOH010009760.1, forward strand.
CATTTTTTCTATGTTACGTCGAGCCTCAGTAAACAGTAACAGTAAAAAAAAAAACAGTTAAAAAATAAAAAAAATTGCATTGTGTCTATGGTTCAAAGACACGGTGATGGGTACTGAGGCGTGACATCATTCGCTCTGACTGGTGTTTCAGTTAACATGGCGGATTGCAGAATTTTATATATTTATTTTATTGAAAATCTTATTAATCTCAATGTGTATATTAAAACAGGATAATTTTTTAGAATCCTTTCAAAATATTTTCTTCTCTAAAATCACATATTCTTTAATACGTTACGTTCTATACACGGTCACGATAAGTGAAATTTCGCGAACAACGGGGGATTTTGTAACATTGTTATATTCGAAAACACTTTATTAAAAAAAAAAAAATTCATTAATTTTGTTCCACATTGCAAAAATGAATCTAGATTCCCTTGTTTGGTCTCTCTACGTTTATTGTACAAAATTTGCCGATAACTGTCAAATAATGCATTACAGCCACGTTTCACAGCACTCACTCGCTCGAAGAGAAAGGGCCTTTTCAATGGTTTTAACACATAAGTTTCACGCGGGAACAGATTCGGAGACGTCATTTTCCAGGGACGTGTGGCAGTCCATTTCTTGCAGCTCTTCATTAGTTAAGGGTTCGCTGTATGATTTTAACAAAGTCTGTATATTATCTACTTCAACACCTTCAATTCCTCCAGATATGGCTAAAAGATTAATCTCTTCAATGGTATTTTGAATGTCATTTTCATAATTGCAGTGAACTTCAACATTCTCACTGAACAACCTTTTCCAAACACCCTTCATACACGATTGGGTGACTTCATTCCACACTTCGTCGATGTTTTTGTGGCTTTCATAATATTAAATTGTTTCCGCCAAACCCGCATGGCATCTCTATTATCCCCGTCAGTTTCTTCAACAAGTTGGCGCATCGTTTTTCTTAAATAATAGACTTTGAAAGCTACTATTGTGCCTTGATCCATAGACTGTAAGATGGAAGTAGTATTCGGAGGCAAAAATACCACTTCAAGAGGGAAATCAGTGCACAGCATATCAAGTTACAGGGGATGTCCCGGCGCGTAGTCAAACACCAATAGAGCTCGAGGTTCAACTCCAATATCCTCGCAATATTTTTTTATTGCTGGGCAGAAACAAATTTTAAACCAATCCATAAATAAATTTTGTATCATCCAAGCCTTGCGATTACTTCGCCAAAAAACTGGTAAATTGTTTTTTATTTTTTATTTTTATTTTTATTTTCATTTATTGGTTTTCTTACAGCCATATAATTAATCAATCTTGAAAAAAACAATAATTGATGTACAGAGTTTTGGGCCAATTACAAGAAAACACATATATACAATCGATAAAAAATAAGAAAAAACATGTTCAATAGTGAGTTTGTGTGAGTGTGTGTATTTGTGTGTTTATTTATTTATTTTGTTTTGGGAAAAGTTAACAGCAAAACAATCTTAAAAATTTTCCACTGTATTTAAAAATTTACTTTAACATACATTAATAGCGAATGGAGAGGGTGGAGGGGAATGTGGGACGGGAGTAGAAGGGAAGATATAATGTACAAATTAGTTTGGGTGCGGTAGTGTAGATATTGTTTGTTTTATGTTTCTTATTGTTGCGTTGAAAATGTCAATGTGGTGATAGTTTGTGTTAAATGAATTTGTGGATCTGTACATAAAATGTTAAATGTTTAAATGTTTTGGATAACCTTTCATGGCACGAGGAGTTTCTGATTGATAAATCTACATGGGTTTTAATTTCAAGTCTCCTGATGCGTTTCCGCCAAGAAGAAGCGTTAGGCGATCCTTGGACGCTTTAAATCCAGAAGCAGTCTTCTCCTCTATGAATATAAACGTACGTGTTGGCATTCTTTTCCAATAGAGTCCTATCTCATCCACATTAAAAATTAAATTTGGTGGATAATTTCCCCTTTCCACAACTTCACGGAACTCCATTGAATATTTTTCAGGTGATTCTACATCTGCACTAGCTGATTCGCCAGTCATTTTAAGGCTATGCAAGTTTGATCGTTATCTAAACCGATCAAACCAACCTTTGCTTGCTTTAAAAACTTCTTCTCTCCATGTTGAGATCTTAAATGATTCCAATGTCTAAGTGATTTATTCATTATAATTGGGGTACTAACAGGCATGTGATTTTGATTTAGGTCCTCTATCCATTTTGCTTAATAAATTTTCCATTTTCGTCATCAAAAAACTTCTGGTTCGTGAGACTTTAGTCACTGTAATTGGAGTAACACTCTCACCAGTGTTTTTAATTCTGTCTTTTTGTTGCACAATTGATCGCAATCGGCCAATTTGTTTTTGCAATTTGCCTTCCCACAACTGTAAATTTTCCACAATTTTCTATCATCTCAATAATTTTTAGTTTCTTCTCTAAAGTCACTACATCGCGACTTTTCTTAACTGATTTTTCACATTGTCTTTTTGACATTTTAAAAATTATGAAGCGATAAAAATATGTAGTTAATTTGATTAGGATGCGTTTGAAATTGCAGCTAAGCTTACTTACACTGGAGGATAAACTCAAATGGGCTGAATCAACCTCAACAAGCACACCATTCATTATAACAATTCCTGGTACATGTCAAGACCAGACAAAAAGGATCGCGATATAATGAATCTGCACTCGCCGGGGTTGCGATGAATGGGGGTTTACTGTATTACAATAATATGTATTGAATACATATATTACATATATATTATTGTATATTTGAGAGTTATAATGAAAAAACCATTTCGATGTCCGAGAGAATGTCTCTATAAGGAATTTAGGGTTTTGGATACTAGACAAATTTATATTCATAAAATGATTTTACATGTTCATAAAAATATAAGTAGCTATGTCCAATTAAACCACTAATACCAAACTAGAAATTCTACCAAAGGATGGCTAAGAAATGACAAAAAGAATTTGGACAGAAAGTTAGGACAAACGCATTATGCATACCTAGGCCCAAAAATATATAATTCGATACCAGATAACTTTAAAAAAATGAGACCACATGCTCTAAAAAGCAATTAAATGGGTGGCTCATTGAAATCGGACGAGAACTATCTGAGAAAACCCTAAAATGAATTCCTTTGTAATGCTGTGTAATTTTCTCTCAATGTTTTTTGCTTATTTAAAAATTTTATTTTATATTTTGTAATTTATATTTTATTTCGATTTCTCTTTTTGCTTTACCTTCATTTCCGATAATTCTGTGTTTCTGTTCTTAATTATTTCATCAAATTTAAATTTAGTATATATTTGTTCGTTTAAAAATTTATTGTAATGTGTACCTACTAATTATTTTATGTAATTTGAATTTATTATATATTTGTTCATTTAAAAATTTATTGTAATGCATACTAATTATTTTATCAAATTTTAATTTATTATATATTTGTTCATTTAAAAAATTTATTGTAATGTATATTAAATTATATTCTTCTCTTTTCGCTATGTAAATAGTCGACTGCCTTCAAACAGGTAATCCTTAGTTAGGTAATCGAAGTGTAATACAATTCAAAAAAATAAGATATGAATAAAAAACTATTATTATTATTAATTAAAAAAAATTACAACCATTTATCTTTATTTTAAAAATTGTCATATAGTGATCTCTCATTTGACTTACGAATAACAATGATATCTCTAGATAAATCTCCGCGAATTTTACGAGGCCTTGTTTAATATATAATTATTAGCAAAGAAAGCAAATTCATATAAAACCAGTTTAAAAAATTATTTATTTATTTTAATTAAATTTATTTGCGATTACTCAATTGCTTTCTATAGTATAATATAATATTAATTCGAACTAATGTCAAATTTGGCATAAAAACACATTTGATAGTGATTTTTTATGAAAAAGGAATTCGGCTGCGAAGGAGCGTCTGATTTTAAAACTGCGTCATTTGTTGAACATATATCATACTTTCGAATTTTTATTTTTACATATTAATGAACGTGTTTTTAATTAAAAAAAACTAACTTTTAAATAACGCTTGAAGTCTCTAAATGCAGGAGTAAATACAATATATTGTTTAAAATCATCTCTTTATATGAAAATATATTCTGTGTACATATAAATATTCAGTAAAAATTAATCTCGGTTAAGACACTAAAAACAAATTTTTTGGCCACGGCCTGTCGATTAATGCTTATATTTTCTTAATTATTGTAAATAATCTTCAGTTTATTAGTTTTATATAAGAAGGTTTATCTAAGTTATCACCCTAAAAAATTGCAGTCTATCATATACATTCTGATATACATATATAAATAATACAAATCCACATTTTCATAAAAATAGCCGAAATATGCACACGCAATGAATGTGCTGCCCGAATATAAATTTTTAATGCAAATTATTTATACTTATCATAATTCATGGTTTTACAATATAAAATATATTTTCATTTTGTATGGAAAATTTGAAATTTAGAGCCCATTCAATAAAATAATAAATGTTCTACTCAAAAATAATAAATGTATCGGGGAAGAGTTTTCTCAATAAATTTTGCTCTCAAAAAATATTCTCACTTACACAGATCTATTTGAATACAGAATAATCTATATTATCTGGAAATGCTTTATCTGGGATACGTATTTTCCTTTATTAATTAATGATCTGTAAAATTTTATATGCGGGAGAAACGTGTGATCAATGTTTTCCACTTTTGCCTATTTTTTCCACAACACAAGTTTTTTGTGTTTCAGTCTGAACCAGAATCAAAGTCATCATCAAAGGAACCTTCCCAATCAGCTGGAGAGAAGAGACACAAACCAATTGTCTTTGAAAAAGATGACGCAAACAAGCCATCACCTGGGAAGCGACCTCGGTCAGAACGGGATGGAAATGTTAAAATGTACATCCCTCCTTCGGGGAAATACAGCAATAGGATCTCCAGCGGTTCTGCTGGAGGTGGAAGCAATAATGGCGGAGGATACTCGGGTGGCCGCTTTAGACGGGGAGCAGGGGGGAGAAACTACAACAGAAACTATGGCCGCGGAGGAGGTGGCTCCTACCGAAGAAATCAATATTAAAGCATCAAAAAGTGTTTGTTACCTGGTCATTTTTAAGCAAAGTGATTATCTTGTCTAAGGAAATGTAGGTGTGCTATTCATATCTGTATTTATTAATGTCTGCAAATAATGGTATGATTCAATCGAGATATCTAAATTGTCTAAACTGTACTCATTTTATGGATTGTAAAGTTTAAAAGAACTTACTTATGACGCCATTGCCACAATGTTTCCATTTCTTCTTTCCTTCTATATCCTTCTCTCCTATTCTATATCCCTCCTTTATCCTGAAACTTTATGGGTTAACAATCTTTCAGATCCTGTAGCAGAGGTCTGGAGACCAGACAAAAAAAAATCAATTGTTATTAATTACTAACAATATTGCAGGTGCAGCGTGATAGCAGACTTACAATAAATCAGACATTTTCTGAAAGTATTTGTGTTTAAAAAACACATGATTTGTATATTTTTAATGGCAATTTCAAATTGTAGCTATCCAGTATTCGGGGGGACCTGCCGATAAACTTAAACATTTTTTTTTACATGCGTGAAAAAGTGTTGCTGTACTTTTCAACAGAAGTGTTGAACTTTGGTAAAACTATACAATAAACATTGAATAAACACTGCCGCCATTTAGGGTTACATTAAAGAATATAACTACGAAGTGAAACAATGAAACAAAACAATTTTTCAGTATTTAAAAAAATTGATCTGTATATAATGTTCATATATTACAACATAACAAAATATATTGAGATTAAAGTCATAAAATTGTTATTCACTGGTATATTTCTTAATTATACTGTGGATCTGCACAATCCAGCAATTGGCTGAAAATATATAAGCAGATAAAAATGCTATTTTTCCTTTGAAGCTTATTAGAGTTTCACCAAAAATTTTCAATCAACATCAAAAGATCAAATATTGATTGAGCATAAATATACGGGGTTCTGTTTTTTCAATTTTTTTCATACTAATCACTGAGGCATACTTACGTTATTTAGAAATCCCAATAGTTCAGAAACCCTTGTGTCATGTCATATATATTCATTTCATTACATCACTCGTTTTGACCAATTTATTATTTTAGTAAACCCAACTTACTTTACCAATTTAAGCTGAGTTGATAATGATTCATCTTAATAAATATTTTGTTCTGTCACACAAATGGCCTTATTCTGAAAATAACAAGATTGTTATTTTGGTGATTGTTACCTCAACCTTCAAAAATAGACAAGATGCAAGTAGATTTATGACTACCTGCCTTATGGCCAGTTGCATCATGGTTTATAGTAATCTTTGGTTTAAAGCATAGATTTTTGCGTTCCTCACCAATCAATCAACCCGTTTTCATAAAAATCTATGCTTTAAACGAAATATTACTATAAACTAAGTTGAAACAACTGGTCATTATTCGGTGATTACTACCCTAACACTAAAAAATAGACAGGAAGTATTTATTTATGCCCGCGTAATTACTTAAATTACATTTACGACTTTGCAATTTAAGATCACACACTTGGAAAGTAGTTGTGAATCTACATGGTCTAATTAGTGTGATATGTTGATTGAGGGAAATGTGGAGATAAGGGATTCATAAATAATTGTCATTAAAAGCCTAAGGCTGGAAGCAGAAATTGCATCCTGTGGTTTTATGTCTACATATACGATGGTACAATATCACTTTAACACCCAACAGTTGTGCAGTAACTGCATATAAGCCATTTTAAATTAAAATAGGTACATCAATATTTTGTTACATGTATTGTATTGTCAGACCTCCGCAATGTCTGTGATCTTAAAAACGAACTATTTATTCGATGTCAAAGCGACATTTATATCATCACACAAACTACTCATTGCAATCTGGAACTTAGTCAAAAAAATATTGATGAATATTATAGAATATGAGTATATATTAATCTTACTTTAAAAGTTGGTAAAAATCAGTTTGTTTCACACGCATCTACTAATTTTTTCACCCAAACATTAAATTAAAGCCAATATTTTCATCACTATGATAGAAATATTTACAGATGTCTTGATGTTAATTAATTTTTTAGGGTAGGGGTAACAATCGCCTATTAACAATCTTGTTATTTTCAGAATTCGGCCAAAAGTAAGAAAATTGATACAAACGGACAAAATGTTTGCATCCGAAATCATACATTTTCATGATGATGATGATGAAAATGTATTGTATGTAATCCTTTTTGATTTACTTCCAGCATCTTATAAAACTCTATTGTTATTATTTAACTTTTTTTCCAATAATTTTTTGGTAATTTTCACTAATTGTCTTAACTTTTTTTTGTTATATGTTATATTTCAAATTAATGAGGTTCTACTTGTGTTAAGAACTGTATTCCTCTGATAATCCGTGCTATTCTCAAAATAGCAATATTGGGATGTCAGATCTATTTTATTCCAACAATGAAAATTAAAATAAAAAATAAACGAGATGTAGGTATACGTTGGTATTCGGTGTTCGTCATACTTAAATAAGAAGATTTGTATATTTTCACATATCTGACTCAAAGTAAAAACATTATTTGTGATGTCCGATTTCTCCGGTCTGGTCTGACGCTGCCCTTTGCTGCACAATTCTCATGTTTCGTTTTACATTAAATAAGTACTAATGCTGTATTTAAAGCATATAGAAAAAAGATTATTTCATATGCGCTTATTAATTTCTTCTCCCACAGCGTCCTAATTATGGCAAAATTGTCATTGTCATGTTGGATCATAGAAAAGAGAAATATTGTTGGACCCTGTTTATATTTGACGTTTGATGGATAACCGTCATGTACTTCTTTCTCCTTCTGACCACACACTGAGACATATACCTATGTCTCGTTTATTTTTAATTTCGTCTTTTAACGTCATTTAACATTGGGATAAAGATCTGACATCTTAATATTGCTATTTTCAGAATAACACGGACTGTTTCTTCTATCTTTCTTATTTTTCAGAGTGTAATGAATTCAGTGGTATGCATATGTATACCTTCATTAAAAAATTCATTCCTCAAACCTAATAATAAATTTATCTTTTTATTCATTGTACTGTCTAGATGTTACTTAATCTACCGACAATGGTTAATTAATTATTTTCATAAAAATTGCTTTTTCGAGAATGTCTTCACTGTAATTTTTGTAATGTTGGCCTCTCAGTTTTCCATAGCAGTTGCAGAAAAGTAAATTTTCATATCTTATCGAAATGCTGCTCATTTTTCTTAGTGATTAATGAAATTCTATGATTATTCTTTGTGGGCTGCAATTTATGAACTGTAAATAAACATATATTTTTGACTTTAAAATTAGTGAGATATTTATTATCAGTAAATCAGTGGCTATGTTTTAAACGTTGGGAGGTTTAATATTACTTTTTGAAAATTCCTTAATAACCAGAAAATAAAATTACCACGATCCGGCCAACGACAGGATGGGACAATTCAACTCATTAAAATGTTTTATGGTTTTTACAGCTTCAAGATTACAGAGCTGCTGAGTCTACCACTAACTTCTGATATTAGGAATGAGTTAATAACATTGAGTCGGAATGATCACTAACAAGTTTATTTACAGAGTTATGAGTCCCAGAGCTGCATATTCTCTAGAATAAGACATTTGTGTGTGTAATGCTATTTAATTTTCTGGGTTAATATTTGTCTTACATAGTTTTCAACTGTCCTTTTCCTTGTCCATTCATTCCTGTACTTGATCCTCACTATTAAAATATCCATCTTAATCATGATATCCCAAATAAAAGTTTTTTTAGAATTGTTGCATTTTTTATTTAATCGTCTTTTTTATGTTTAGCATCCTAAACTTTTCTTAATTTCCACTACATATTTACATCGAACTTCTGCATGTCCGAAACTGACAACTTTATTAACCTTCATTACATGAAGTATAAAAAAAATTACCCTCCGAAAGATGTCAACATAAAAATTACTTACGTTTCAAAGGAGGTACATAAAGACCCCAAGAATATTTTCTTTAATAATTACTTTTTGATATGCTTTAAAGCGTATCTAAATTATTATTAAATGCATAAAAATCTAATAATTCCAATTATTTTGGAGATTTTTTAGAAATTGTAGATTGCTCCAGAGATTTGTCATTACCATAGCATTGTCATGGCTCCAGTGAGTGATCTGCGGCACCAGCGCAACTGTGCTACATGTCCTTTCCTATGCCTGCCTCATGTATTCGCGGCATTTCTCAACTGCAGTATTTTAATTTTGTTTTTTTTTTTAATAATAATTTTAACATATAATACAGGAGAACAGAAGTTTTAGAGAAGTTTTCAATAATACAATTTTTCATTAATTTTTATATTTCCATTATAAAAAACATAATAAATGTTGTACAAAAATGAATTCATAAAAAAATGACAAAATGTGTATGTGCACTTCAATCTTCACATTCTATTTATATGTTTAAATTAGTGGCGCAACGAATACGAATATCAAGCCTACTATTCGGCGAATACGAATAATTTAACAAGGCAATGAATAATACACCACTGTTCTTTTTTAATAAGAAATTAAATAATCAAAAAAATTTACCGCCGGTAAATTATTATTCAAAAGCGCAATATTTATTTTATCCATTAGTACATTCCCAGCGATCAAAAATAAATATCATTTTTTTCACACTTACAAGACGGCATGTTATTAGATTTAATTTGAAATTATTTTATAAGAGTTAACACTCTTACACACAACGGAAATAAAAGTTTACAAAACAAAAACTACACAAAAAGAGCACCTAACCTTATTAACTTGTTGAGGGCCTAAAAATTCCAAAGCAACATATAGGCAAGGGCCGTAAATTTTCTGAATTTTATGTGATTTTTCTTTTTACGAAAAAACCATGAAAACATGCGTAAATTAAAAAAAAAACACACACATTCATATTATTTTATCGTAAGTGTCGAAATGCAATGATTTTTTTATCATTTAAGTAAAAAAAAAAATCTTTTTTTGAATTTCCATAATGTTGCCAGCGCAACATTTTCTGAAAAATAATAATATTTTTTTTATTTGTTTATTAGAGACAACACTACTATTAATAATAATAATCTTCTTCTGTGTGATATATTTTGTTGCACGGCACGGCACACGACGGGACATCGCACTCATAACACATAAATATGATACACTTTCACACACACACATATTTCAAATAAACGCAACAAAATTGCGTGTATTTTTGTTAATAAATCACTATTAGTATTCAATTGAATCATAAACCAACAAAAACTGACAAATATCGCAAAACATATCGTATATATTTGTATATACGTGTACAAATAAATCGAAAATCGAAAAAAATAAATCGTATTTCCCGCGCACATTGCGCGTGACCTTGACGATGGAATATTTGAATTTCGATTGCACAACACGCGATCGGGGCGCCATCTATGACAATTCTGTACGATTTTGATGGCAGAAAAACTTCTGTTTTGATTGTTGATTTAAAATATAACCCGTGATGTTTTTGAATTGAAAATGGAACGACAGGTCACAACAGGATTTCTCTATTGGGAAAAAATTACGTTTTTCATATTCGATACGCGGCCGTCGATAAATAATTTATTTTGTGCCTGTCGGATATATCCGACGCGGCCCCTGGGGACAGTCGCGCTCCGTCGGATATATGCGACGCGGCCCCAGGCTCATTAATAACCCAACAAAACTAGATGAAAGAACTCATGTTATGCTGTGAAACAATTGACAACTTGAAAACTCAACAAATCTATTCATTCAGTGTTAGGCGAATCATCTATAATAGAGTGCGTAGGTGTGTTCGGACACACCGTGCACAGCCAAACCGTAATTTGCGTTGCGTTCAGTTACAAATAGAATGGTTGATGATGTGTAGTATGTGTACATAGTAAAATGAATAGTATTTGCTGCACTGGTTTAAATCTATTTCTGGAATGCTTTAATATTGCTTTCATTTATAATTTATAAATTTAATAAAACTTTGCTCTCAGGTTTCAACCATTGCACCTTCCAGAAGAAAGCAATACTCCGACAAACACTTCCAATTATATTTTAGTAATATAATAATTTTTTTCTTTGTTCAGTTTATTATAACAACATCAATTTATTTGTTTTATTTCATATACCACCTATCTATCTGTCTGGACAGAATCTTATAATCGATATTTCACCCACTTCCCAATAATGTCCAATCTAGCTGAAATTTTGCATAGACATATTCTCGATGACAATACATGAATCAATCCATTAATTAATTAATCCACCATAATTTATCAAAGTTTTATATGGAAATTAGTTAATGAGCTCACCAAAAGATGGCGCTAGTTTTCTACCGAAGTAATTTTGTACGCTGGGTAATATTAAAACTAAAAGCGGAAATTATATTACATGAAAAAAAAATTCTCACTTAATATGATTTTCACATTAGTCTTAATTTATATATCCCATAGCTAGTAGCAAAATTTTACGGGTGAATTCCTGGATTGATAATGAGTCGAAAATATTCAAGCAACCATGACCTAATAATATCAATAGTTATGGAGATATGCAATATCAAAGTTTGCATTTTTTCGCAAAAAGCTGAACTATCATTACAGTGACTCATATTAGGTATGAAAAATACATTTGCTTCAGTAAAACATTATTTTACAAAACTGTAAAATAATGTCTTATTCATTACAGCCTATGCCGTGCCGTGGGTAAGTGGCACCCTCGTGTAAAGTATTTGTCGCCTCCGATTTCTTTAAAATAATATAGATTTTTATTTAAGGGATCCGCGAGCCATTACTCCAATAAACAATAAAACTTGCACATCTTGCACACCGATCATGGAAAAAATAGGTTACCTTTAATTCATTCTAAGAATGAATTTAAACTTTTTTACACCATTCTGATTGGTTGAGAACCTTCATTCGTTCGGTAAGAATACATACAAGAAGGGATTTTTAACTTTATTCCATAATATTATAATAGATAAAATGGAAAAAATGCACGCGGGCATAGAAACGCGGATCTGCGTTCCGGCAGTTTACGGAGGCAGCGCGGATCCGCGTTCTGGCATCCCACAGGTTATAAAATAAAATTAATGAATGAATAAAAAATTTCAATCAATTTGGCCTTATTCAAAACTTGATTGATACTGGGTGAACAGCAGTTCAGTTTACTGAACTATATATAATTCTCATCTCTAATTTAGAAATTTCTTACTGGTCTATAGTATATAGTTATAGAAAACACCATAATTTGATAATTTGATTTGAAAAAAGAAATTTTGCCAATTGCCGGATTGGTATTACCATCAATATTTATATTTAACATTAAAAAATGTTGAAGACAATTTTGTAGATAAATAGTTTTTTTAATACAGAATTAGCCAAACACAAAATTACATGAAATAATAAAATAATTATAATTTATTTTTTTTCAAATTTAAAAGAGTTTTATATAATTGAGTTTGTCTATAAACCTGCTGAAAGATCATTTTAAATTCAGAAATAAAAATCATGACAGTCAAATGTAGGGATGGGTCGTCGACGTATTTACCGTCGACGAAACGAGACCGTCCACGTCCGGCCATCGACGAGACGATCAACTAGTTGAATTCGTCAACTTCGTTACGCGGACGTTCTATCTAAACATCGGGACGATGGTCAACTGTCTACGGTTCGACGCGACGCTGCTCGACGGCTCAACCGTTGCCGGTACATAATTTAAAAATACTTTACATTTGAGATGTTATCTAGAAATTTATTGAAGAATACATCTTTCAAAGTCAGGCTTTCACTTTGTGGTGAAATTATTAATAAATAAATATATCTGTATTATTTGTCAACTTTAGTTTAAGGCTCAATCTGAGAAAAGGAACATTGTTCCCGAAACATGTAAAAAACCAATAAAAAGTGGTGTAAACAAAATAATAATAGATTTATTTTTTATCTATTAAGTTGAAAATAGGGAATTTTTAATAAAAATTAATTAAACCTAAATTCAAGATTATATTACATATATAATAATTAATGTTAGGTATAGAAAATTTTATTCCCTACAAGTTTGTTTATCATTTATATGCTAAAGTTGAAAAGTAAAGAAATAACACAATAATTAAATTTTACCATCCCTTTTCAGGTAGATATAAGAAGTCGTGATCGATCGAATAAAATATTGATTTTAGAAAACTATCTAGCCGGCCTGTTAATTAATAATAGTTCAATAAAAAATAAAATAATTAAACAGAATTGTTTTATTTTATACAGTGTAAAATTGGGAATTCACCGAAACGTCGCACGTGCACATCGCAAAAAATCAAGTAAAAAATAATAGATAATAGCTTATTAAGACTATCTCTCCCTACGCATGCATTCAAATTTCAAATCTCTGTCATTGTTCGTGTACACAGATCTGCACCATATGATCGTGTACTTTAGAGATGAAATGAAATTACCCGTCGAGCCGTCTATGGCGTCTACAAGTCGGCAGCGAGAGATGAGAGAGAAATAAACGGAGACGTTTTGTCTTGCTCTCGCTCGTTGCTTTGCATGTTGAATCTTGAATCGTCCACCGTCCGCGGCGTCCGCCGTCCACCGTCTACGAATTCAACTAGTCCATGCGATAAACGTAAACCGTCGACGCGTCGATGCAATGTCAACGGTTGATTTCAACTAGTCCATCCATTCAACGCCCATCCCTAGTCAAATGTTTCTTCAACCAGTAGCTATCAGTAAATAATAATTACCATATTATAATTATAACTTATTGTCTTGTATGGTCCGTACTCCAACTGTAGACTACCCATGTCTGCTACCAAGGAAGAAGTCATTCAAACAAATTTATGTTAATATGGTATTGTAACTGTACATTGTGTCCAATACAGATGTATAAAATTTTTTAATAAATATGTATATATATTTATTAAATAAATATAAGTGTACAGTACAACCTCAATAATTCAAAATTCAAGGGATCCAAAATAACCATTTTGATTTATGTGGAACCCAGATAATTCAAAATTCAAGGAAAAAAAAATCTATTCAATTACAAAATTTATTTTATGATATAAATAACCGAAAACAAGACTAGCATTAGCAACAGATACTGAGAACTTTTATGAGAATTTATTCAAAGATTTACGTCATTTTTGAAAAAGTCTACTTAAAACTATTGCAAAATAATAAAAATACAAAATAAACAACAACTTAGACACCTTTATCAGCAATTACATACTTCAACAAACAATAAAAAAACAACCGCACACCTTTCGTACCGATCATAGAAAAAATGGCTTACTTTTAATTAATTCTATGAATGAATTTTAACTTTTTTACACCTTTCTGATTGGTTAGAACGTTCTTCGTTCAGTAAAAATAAACATGAAGGGATTTTGAACTTTATTCCGTAATATCATAATGGATAAACGGAAAAAAATTCATACAGGCGTAGAAGCGGAGATCCACGCTGCGGCAGTTTACGGAGGTAGTGCGGATCCACGTTCCGGCATACCAAAGGTTAAACAATATGTTTAACCAGAATTTCCTATTTCACGAAAAACAATCAACTACATAATGCAATTAGACGTTTTGTGAAAGTATTATTTCCCTTGGTTATGGATAGAAGATTTTTAAGCGCGTTAAGACAATTTAAAGCGAACATTGTTTTGAAAAGCATTAAAAACTTTTCTAACCTTGTAGTATTCATCAATCAGCAATAAAAAAAATTCTTCTAAAACAGGCCTCATACGAAAGTAAAATGATGAACTACATACATGTTGGTGACATTTTGCAGCATCCTTATATTCTAATTATTTGGTCAATCTTGCTTTAACCGATGTACTTCAGATGTATCATTTTTTAAATATTTTATTTTTATTATGCATTTCCTTTGAATCCCCTTTTGTTAGATATTCATTTATGTTTATTTTTAATAATTTATTAAACAATTAATTCAATTATAAAGTGAAAATTGATAACCGTGAATGTCGAATTATTATTATTGATATTATAACAGGTTAAATACCGCCATATTCAATTGGTCATTGCATTGGTATTGTTCGGGCTCAAGCAGCATTGCTGTTTCGGCAATGCACAGTAAGTTGTTGCTTGTATAGCTTTGTATGTACACATAATAAAAATCAGACTTGAGATATGTAGTAGAAAGATGATAAGTTGGTAGGTATTGGGTAACCCCAAACATGCATGTGGTGATGAATCTGTTAAATAATATGGTAAACAATTTTGAGGAATGAGTAATTGAAAAATGCCAGGAGTCCAGGCTTTAATTTTACATACAATTTTAATACTTAGTAAAGACTTAAAACTAGTGAGAGAAGACCTTAAAATTAACTAATTATTATTGTTGTTTTATCTAATATGTATGTTTATATTTTATTTTGTTATTGCATTTTATCCACAATACTGCACATCATTTTGTCTAATTCGTATAAGGCATCTGTGTGAGAAACTTCTTTTTGACTTGTGTCCATATGCTCAAATGCTTCTGTGGGCACTAATAACTTTGAATCTGACTCACACTGATCGGGTAAACTTTGCAGAGCATTTTGTAAGATATCCTGCACCTTTGATAAGTGCTTTTGAAATCTGAAATAATTAATATTATTTTATGAATCAAACACTGATACATACAAACATGGTGGGTGAGAGGGGAGAATAGATGCACATAGATGAGAGGTTTGCATAAGAGTCCATAATTTATTTATTCTTAAATTAATGGCTACAAAAACCTTTCACATTTACGTATTATAATTTATATAAATTTTTAAACTTTTTATTAAATTATACATAATTACCGTAAAACATCAGTATTTGTAATGGCAAAAGGATATAGCTGCAGTTTTAGTCATTTTTTCAATTTTATAATCAATACTGTAAATAACTATATAAAAAATTAGTATTGCAATCGTTATAGCAGAAAACTGTTTTATAAGAATCAATATTGAAAACTATAAGTTAGGCCGGCCGCACTTTGGATACAAATTATTACGTACGCATTCGTACAACTACTTTCGTACGTATTGGAGCACGCACATTGATTGCGTCTTGCGTTGTCACAATCAGTTACTTTGCACATTTCTCCAATGACGTTTGTGCCAAATGAATAATCTGTATCTTATGGAAAACTCTATTATGGCAGACCTAAATAATGACAAATTTCATGACTATCTATCTAATAGATTCACAAATGCTGGGGAGAATCAAAGTGCAACGAGAGCTCATAACATCGGAGAAATATTTAAGTTTTTTTGTTCGAAGTACATAATTATACCTCACCTTCATTAAACCAAATTATTTAACTTCTTCTTCAAATGTAGCAAATTTATTTTGTGGTAACATAATTATAATTAATATAAATTAACTTTGTTTAAACCACTTATTTATTGAAAAAAATCAACATGTTTCAAAGCCAATGGCTTCTTCATCAGAAAAACAAAAATAATTTTTACAGACCGACTACATTCAGATTATTGATCTCAGTTTATGAATAGATTTGATGATTAATGATTAACTTCAAGGACAGCTATTCAAATATTTTTGATTTAATTTTTTTTTAACCATTTTTCTCTGTGCGTTATGAAATGAAAGATTAATTATTAAGTTGCCTCTATTTTACGTGTTGAGCACCTAAGGATGCAAATATAAGTTACATTCTGTGATAATGTGGTTTAAAGTTTTTTGTTTCTTGTAGTACTGTAAGCATCAAAAGTAAAATTTTGCATATCAACATGATAAAATAAAATATGTAATTTTTTTCATATTTTTATAACAAAACAATCTCATTTTAAAAGGGATACTCTTGCACTCGATTAAAAGAAAAATTTTCACTATAAAAACAATAATGAAAAATCACACAAAGATGAAAGTAGAACCAAAAATGTGCAAAAATGTAAAATTGATTGCACTTGTGGTGTGATATGTCTGAAGAAATGTTTTTTTTTAGGAATATTTTTGTAAAGTTGGAGCCTTAGGTTTGATTAAAAACATTTATTCCCATCGAGCAACTGCTCAAAAAAGTTTAAACACATTAAACATCAAAGATTTTATCCAAAACAAATTGTAATCCATATCATTATGCTGTTGTTATTTTTCTGTTGATTTCTTGTTAGCAGAGGTAGATTCAAATGGTAAAATAGATATCTGTTTTAGATAAACAGACAATCATTTTACGCCGGCCGCACACTGGATGCGTTTTCATACGAAATTGAGTAGGATGTATACGTACGAATACGCAAGTACATTCCCAACCTTCGAAGTAGTACTGAACATCGCACACTGTACTCGATTTAGTAGTGCGTGTACACACGTATAGACGCAACGTCCGACACGATCCGAATTTGTTCGGAAATTTTTGCGATTTTGTACGATGGATATTGAAAATTTTGTCAATTTGACACATGACCACAAATGTTTGTGGGACCAAAGTGATTCAACTACGTGACCATCAGCGCAGATCATGGAGGAGAATCTCTAAAGAACTAAAAAAATACCTGTAAGTTAAATAATTTGGTTTAATGAAGGTGAGGTATAATTATGTACTTCGAATAAAAAAACTTTTAAGTTAAATAATTTGAATTAATATAAATTAACTTTGTTTAAACCACTTATTTATTGAAAAAAATCAACATGTTTCAAAGCCAATGGCTTCTTCATCAGGAAAACAAAAATAAAGAAAAATAATCATAAAACTAAAACTTTACCTGATAGACGTTTCTATCCTTTGACGTTTCTGTAGTTCCATCATAACTCTGAGCGTCTCCCGAGCTTGATGAGGTCGGAATTCATTTAAAAGATGATGAATATGAATAAATAAAAGACTCAAATCCTCAACCTTTTCGGCTCTTCTGGGAGAATCGGGACAGTGCACCAAGAGATCAAGTAAGTCGAGAAAATTTGCTAACAATGAATGATTCAGTTTTTTTAATTCTCGCCGTCTTTCAAAATGAATAGGATATAAACGCCTGAAACCCTGAAATAAAATAAAACATTTTTTAATGCACTTGATTGGAAAAATTATACCATAAATCATGACATTTATCATAAGAGGTTTACACTTTATCTAGCTACTTGTCTTTGTCTTCTATTCGATTATCTTGAGTTCTGTTAGTAGCAGATAGAATTAAGAAAGGGTTAATGAAATGTTTGGTGAAGTGGAGCATGAGGGAGAAGAGGGTGATAAAGAAAACTTATGAAATAAGTTTTGAAGGCAACGGAAACATAGAGAGCACCCGCGAAAAGCATCATTAAATAAACTAAATCTTAGAAGACTGCCCTGATAAAAGCTTTAACAACTGAAGAGCATGCGTGAGAAGGGTGTAAAGAAAGTAATACACACTCGGATAGCCTCTTTAGCTCCCTTATGACCCCTCCTAAAGAACGAGATGATGGTAAATTGGTTAGTAGGGTACTGTCTCTCGAGTTTTTCTACCCTCAATGAGCCCATGTATGCATGCACATAGTATTTGCAAATGTATGTAAATTTTGTGGTTAAAACCCAAAGTAACCTTTCCTCTCCGACGCTGTGTGTGAACTGAGTGACTGCCTCTAATTGTGTGAATATCTCTGTAAAAATACTGAATACAGAGTTTATATTTTAGGCATTCCTCAGTCGTGTATTTATGTACCGCATAAAATAATTACAATCTGTAAATATAGTTGGTGGGGTGTGGTACAGGGGGCACAGTGAGACGCACAGAGTGTGGTGCATAGTACGCAAGGCACGTGGTGGCGGATTGCCGATTTACAATCTACAGTAGCTGAGCACACGCTGATCAAGTTAGATTTTTTGCTGTCCTGATCAATATTTTTTCTTATTTTTCGCACTTTAAAACAATAACTGATACATATCGCACTCCAGTTCTTAGACTAAGTCAAGTAAAAAATGTTCATTTTGAGTTAATAATGCACAAATATTGAAAGAGTTATTAACTAACTGGTCAAAAAATATTACAACTCTAAAATGAACTATTTTGAAGTCAGAAAATAGTCTTAATTTTTCATTAGGGAGCGTTCATAAACTCTGTGGCCTGATCAAGACAGTTTTGTGTAATAAAGCAGCACAAAATGTCTTCTAGAAACAATAGGGAAAAAACTATGTTCCACTTGTTGGGGGGAGGGGGGGACAAAAAGTCTATCATGCAAAAATATTTAATCACTGGTCACACCGAAAATAAATTTAAAAGTCGTTAATTAATGCCACTCCGAAGATAAAATCATTGGATTTCTGTTATTTAGGAAAAAAAATTTTTGCAAAAATAATGTTTTCTTTAATATTTTCATCTCCCTCTTAAAGAAATTTTATCAGGATATAAGTTTATGTAGGCATAATAATTTAAATTATGAGTTATCTACCATATGGCAGTAAGACCAGCGATGCTATATAGTGCCGAGTGTTGGGCAGTAAAGGAAACACATGTGCAGAAGTTACAGCTAAGAAGCGTGGTAGAAACGAAAATGCTTATTGTTGGGCAGGGTTACGAGACTGGACAGGATTCGTAACGAACATGTACGAGTTAGTTTTAAAGTAGCCCCTCTTCCCGAAAAGCTAGCAGAAAGTCGCCCAAGGTGGTGCGGAAATGTAATGAGAAGAAACTAAGAACACATGGTCCATAAAGCACTGGTTCTCTTGGAAATAAAAAGGGGAAGAGGATGCCCCCCGCTGGCATGGTGACAAAAAGTCCAACTACCCAATCCGAAACCCAAGACAGCCTGCTTGGTGCAGAATGATTAGGAGAGCCGACCCCATAGAAGTGGGAAGGAGCAAAGATAATGTGATCCTCAAACAGCTCCAAGTAGAGGAAAGTGACAGAAAATTAAAGTTTGTTAAATTTTCATTATGCGATTCTTCTAATTTATTTTGTATTTATGTATTTTAGTATTAAGTAGCGTATAAAATATTTTATATGACCCTGTCAATGTATGATAGCCGATAACAATAGTTTTCATGGGAAGGATTAACCATTTTCCCTTTATTTCTTGTGGTATACATCCTGTTTGATATAAGTCCAAGGATCTGGAACTGATGAATTACATTTACTGAGGTTTATATATCATTATTTTATTAGTGAATTTATATGGAATGCGAGCATTGCCCTACAGGTCCTATATTTTGTCATTGATGCATTTTGTGTAAAAGGGTGAGAATATATATATACTCAAAATATAGGTCAAGGACCAAGATTTTCTGAATTTTTTGTGATTTTTATTTTTACGAAAAACCATGAAAACACGCATATATAAAAAAAAACACAAACACATTCATATTATATTATCGTGAGTGTCGAAATGCAATGATTTTTTTATCGTTTAAGTAAAAAAAAAAAACTTTTTTTGAATTCCAATAATGTTGCCAGCGCAAAATTATACGAAAAATAATAATAAATTTTTATTTGTTTATCAGAGACAACACTACTATTATTATTTGATGCCTACATAATAATCTTCTTCTGTGTGGTATATTTTGTTGCACGGCACGGCACACAACGGAACATCGCACTCATAACACATAATTATTATACACTTACTATATTGTATATATTTGTGCATACGTGTACAAATAAATCGAAAAAAATAAATCGTATTTACCGCGCACTTTGTGCGAGACCTTGAATGACGGAATATTTGAATTTCGATTGCGCAACACTTCATCTACAACTTTTCTATATGATTTTGACGGCAGAAAAACTTCTGTTTTGATTGTTGATTTAAGCTATAATCGGCGGTGTTTATGGGTTAAAAATGGAATGACAGGTCACCACGGGATTTCTCTACTGGGAAAAAATCACGTTTTTCAAATTCGATACACGGCCGTCAAGAAATAATTTATTACGTTCCGGATGCACGGGTGCGCCCTGGCCCCTGGAGACAGTTGCGCTAGGGCACCATTCACGTTCTTCACCAATCAGACCATCCGTTTTCATAAAAATCTATGCTTTAATCAACCGCTTACTTTAATCGACCGCTTACTTTGATCGAACTTGAAACAACTGGGCCTTAGAGTGCCACCACTAAAACTTGGCGTGCAAGGGAGGGCGCCCGTATCGCAAAACAGAAGTTGCCAGGTTGTAAATTTATTACACAATACATAATGTACTGAATGTCCAGTGACCGTGTCAGAGCCTTCAATATAAATTTGGTCAGGTAACAGCGCGCTCCGCGGCGGCCGCTCTATCTGTCAAACTGTCAGACTGTAATATCGGTCCATTATTTGCTTTTTCAGCTTAGAAAAATTTTAATACTTCATTGGCAATTGTTCTTGCACCACCCCGGTCTGTTTTGGTTGTTTTGGACATAATAATTCAGTGTATATTGGTAATCAAGATGTCACAGCTCCCGAGCAAATACAAAATTGTACTGAATTACAGGGCGAGGGGTTACTGCCGGGTGTGGGCGAGGCGGGTTTTAGTTCCAATCTTGCCGCACCCCAAGTTATGTTGGGCAGGCAATACTTATAATATTTGGGAATAATCCAAGAATATGGTCCCGTTGTTCATACAATGAAAATAAGTATTTCGCTATATAATTTAATGTCCTGTTAATTTAATCTAACTAAAATAATCGTAATCTAAATTAAACAAACCAAACCTAATAATCTAACCTAACCAAACCTAATAACCTAACCAAACCAAACCTAATAATCTAACCTAACCTCATATATTGCCTATGAAATGTCAAAGTATGCAGTGCACTTTTCGAAACTTTAAAATGTAATATCCTATTTAATACTTACTTTTTAAACGTAAATTATCTTTATTTTATTATTAGCACATTCAATAATATAGTGAAATAATCATTTTCGTTGTATATGCAATGGGACCATTATCTTGGATTTAGCCAAATCTAGTACATAATTTTATGTAAAAAAATCTTCTATATTTTATTGGCGACGCGACCTTCACAACAAATCAATTTTATCTAGAAATATAAAGCATAATAATGTTACCTGACTTTCCAGTGATCTTATGATTGTGTCCTCAGCATTGAAAGCGTTTCCAAACATAGAATATGTGTCGTGTATAGGTTGAGGAGGTAAAGGAGCACGGTTTCTACGAATATTCTCATCATTGTATAAGTTAATAAACTGCATAGGGGGTAAAGGTAATGAGCTGACTTGTGTACTTTCGGATGAAGCCATTGTTAAAGTTACTAATACGAACAAATCTGTATTGCACCTCAAAAAGTGTTAATATAATAAATATAATTATTTCTTATCGAAGATAGTATCGAAATTAAAAAAATAAGAAAAACTTTGATTCAAGCGCCTATAAACTATGAGTAAGCTGGAGTAAGCACACTATCTAACTAAAAGTGAATTTTGGATTATTTTCATAGAAAAGAAAAATATTATTTTTGACTTTGACAGCTCCGAAACATAGACAATATGTATGCATAAAGGGAAACTTTATTCTTGTTAAGGCCCCAGTACACATTAGGCCCCCACACACACCAATGTAGGCCAACGTCGCCCAACGCCCAACAGTGTTCACACATTGGCTCATGACTCTTGCTGCATGGCGAAGATTGAGGTGGACAGGGGTGGACATAATCACGGCCGCCCCAATTAATTTGTTTTAAGTTATAACCGGAGAAATATTTAGAATATCGCTCTATTATTTACAAGCATATTCTCTGATAGTATATCTATCTATTAAAGCAAAAGAAAAAAACAAAAAAAAAATCAATCGTTATGTTGCTCTGCAAATATGCCTTTGCAAATTTCAAAACATTTAATTTTAGACCTTTATTAATAGCGCCTAAAATTCTTAAGAACAATCTAAAATATTGCGTTTGCAAAAATGAAAAAAATGATCGCATGCACGTTTTATTTATTAATCCGGTAATAATAACTCAGTATTCTAGTATATATACATGCTTATATTTTTTTGTTAACTCCTCTATTGAATAATATAATTATAATTTCTAAAAAATATTTTTACTCTATGTATATCTATTGTTTTCATTGAATTGATATTTATTGTTTTATTTCTTCTTCTGTAATTTATTATTTTGCCTATTGTATCGCCTGTTTTACAAAATTACTATTTCTTATTTTAATTTAATTAAATTGTTTTTCTTTTTTATATTCTACATTTTTTGTCTACCTTTGTATTATTCTTGTTCATGTTTTTAAATAATTAATATTTATATCTGTATTGTTTATCCGTTTTGTACAAATTTTAAAGTAAAAGGCTTGACAGCCATATACGTATTTGTATATATGTAAAATAAAAAATAACTTGTTTTTAATATTTTCAATCGGTTGGCGAATCAAACCAAAAAAAATAATGATGATTTTTGTTGTGACTAAATCAAAGATTTCGAACTAAATTATATTAAAAATAAAACTCATTCATTGTATCCCAATACAAGACTCTCAATCATTTTCAATCGCTCCTTGAGTAAAGGCATTGTACCCGAACTCTGGAAATCGGCATTCATCTCGCCAATTTTCAAACGTGGTCAGAGAACCGACGATGAAAATTACCGCCCCATATCCAAGCTCTGTGTATTTAGTAAAGTGTTGGAGAAAATAATCTATTATCAGATGTTTCGATCATTCAGCCTAGAGTTTAATGCTAACCAACATGGTTTTGTCAGCGGGAAATCGACTACTTCTAACCTGATTGAATTTTCTGAATTTCTCCAGGACTACATGGATTGTCGGATCCAGGTCGATGCAATATATACAGACTACAGCAAAGCATTCGATAAGGTTGTTTATAGAATCCTGTTAAGTAAACTCTCACAGATAGGTATTCATGGGGACCTATATAGATGGATTCAATCCTACATCTCCAATAGCAGCCAAGCTGTAGTGGTCGGTGGCTTCAGGTCTGACTGGGTTGGCGTCCCTTCAGGTGTCCTACAGGGTTCTTTATTAGGACCCTTGCTTTTTAACATATACATTAATAATATCGGTCATTGTTTTCTTAATGCACAAACTTTATTATACGCTGATGACATGAAGACCTTTGCTCCTGTTAAGTATGTCGATGATTATCTCAAAATTCAGGAAGACCTAAATAGTCTTCAAGCCTATTGCAGTCTTCATAACCTTCAGATTAACATAAACAAATGCTTTGCACTCAGTTTCACCAGAAATAAAAAAATTGTATCGTTTAAATACTCTTTTAATGGGCTCCCTCTGAGCACCAAATCAGAAGCAAAAGATCTTGGTGTAACTCTTGATTGCAAACTCTTACTAGATAAGCATATTGATATTATGGTCGCCAAATCCTCTCGAATGCTAGGCTTCGTTCTTCGCGCTTGTAAACGGTTCCAAGGAATAAATACTATGAAGATCCTTTACTTTTCCTTTGTTAGGAGTATTCTTGAGTACGCATCTCAGGTGTGGAGCCCCAGATATCAAGTTCATATAAACAGAATCGAAAGTGTTCAGAACAGATTCATAAAATATCTTGACTTTCGTTCCCATCGTATTCACATTAGTAATGTAGATTCCTCGACCTTCTTTAACATTACACCCCTGGTCAATCGCAGAAATACTGCTGATGTTATATTTCTTCATAAACTAGCTACGTCTAAGATTGACTGCCCGGCATTGCTGCAGCGCATCTCCCTGAGAATACCCGGAAGATCCACTAGATCGGTTGAGACCTTGAGTCTTTCACACTGTAATACCAACTCCCGGCAAAACTCTTTTATATATCGCTCGTCTAATTTGTTCAACTCTATATTCAGCGACTTGGATCTTTTCAATTCATCGATCTATGAATTTAAAACTCTTGGATATTCACCTCGGTCATAAACCTTCTTTTTTTTCCTCTTCTTTAATCCATCTTCTTTCTTTTGAACTGACTTCGTATATGTAATTTTTTATCTTGTATCTTTCTTTAATTAACATTTTTTCTTTTGCCCAGACCTCGTATATATATATATATGCAGATGTATTGATCAGATATCTTTATGCTATACATATATCTTTTGCACTTCTTTTTATTCTTAACTCTTGTCCTTTTTACTAAGTAGATTTGTCCTTTACTATCCATTCCTTATTCTCCTTTTACTTCTAATTCTTTGACTTTCATAGTTTGTCCATAACTTAAAACTTTCACTTTTTTTGTTTTTTAATATATAACTCAGGTTATTGTTGCTTTATGTTAAAACACAACATGTTGATTCTGTGGAAACTTGTAAGATGGTCTCTATACTGTTCAATAATCGTGTATAATCTATTTATATGTACTGTTAGATTCCCATAAATAAATAAATAATAATTTCGTTGCCTGTCTGTCCGTCCATCCGTCCATCCGTTCGTCCGTCTGTCCCTGTAACTATGTGTAACGTCCGTAATTTCGTTCGAATTCACGGTATAGGGTCTTATAAACGTCCGTTAAATTTCAGAACAAGTAAACCGAAATTTGATACAAACGTAATTTTTTTCGTCTTATAACAATCTGTTAGTCAAAATTTGAAGGGAAAGCAAATAATGCAGAGAAAGATTGCCGGAAGTCGGGGCCCTAGAAGAAGGAGGACTTCATGGTTGAAAACTTGAAACAGTGGTTTGGCCAGTCTACTGTGGAGCTGTTCCGGGCCGCAGTAAACAAAGTCCGCATAGCCAACATGATAGCCAACGTCCGTTAAACGGACAGGGCACGAGAAGAAGAAGAAGTCAAATCTTAGTAAAATTTTACCGACGGCCGACAGCAGTTACTAGCGAAGGGAAAACTAAATTTCAAAATGAAGACTATAACACACACACGTTCACCAGTTTGAAAACTACAAAGTGTACACTACAATTGTAGTAAAAACTACATGAAGTGAAGTAATTGTAGAACTACTAAATTGTAGTACTAATTTATTTATTTTTTTATTATTATTATTATTTATTTTTTTTACATCTCAGACCCACAAAACATCACATTGATATTTGTCTGTAGATGCATCAATACTTTTCAATCAATCAAGCAAATCAATTATATAAATAAATAAATTGTATTTACCAGAAATACATTCATATTAATTAATTACAATAGATCTTATAAACTCAAATACAAATCAACAATACAATACAACAATACAAGAAAAAATACAAATATTACCAAAATCAAAGAATTACCAAAAAAATGAAGTGAAGTAATGAATTAATTGTAGTATTAATGAAGTGAAGTAATGAAATGAAGTAATTGTACTACAAAATTGTAGTAGTAGTACAATTACTGTAAAGTTTTTGTACTACAAAATTGTTTTTGTAAAGTTTCTGTTTCCAGAGATTTCTTCGGTCGGTCCCAAAAATTTTTCAAACTATGGGGGGGGGGGATTTTCGATTTCCAAAAATTTTTTCATTTATCTACATCAACTTCCCAAAAACTTCACATAAAAAATGTACTATTTGAAGTATGTGCTCGTACTATCGTTAACTTTGAAACTTGTGTGTACTTTGTAGCGTTCGCTTTGAAATGAAGTGTACTATTTGAAGTATGTATATATTTTCAATAACTTTAAGGTGTATGTAGTTTGTAGTGTCCACTACACTTCAATTTAATGTAGTACTACATTGTAGTAGTGAGTACAAAGCGGACCCATCACTACAGTTACAGTTTACCAGTTTACCTTCTGTTAGTTGAAATTGACAGAAGTACGACAGATTGATGTATTATTTGAATAGTATGAATCTGACATTATCACCAACCATACAATTGCTTATTGAATTGAGATTCTATACTCTTGGGTCAATATTATTAGCTGCTGCAGACTTTGGTGGGGTTTCAAAACCTACTGCCAGTGAAATATTGCGGAAAGCATCCCAAAAATCCGGCGCAAGCGAGAAATTGTAAGTTATGGTTTATAGAAGTTGTTTCGTTTCCATAGAAAAGATAAATAATTCGCCTTTGACAGCTCTAAAATCATAGACAAGAGCAGTACAATATTACTATACTTTCGGATGGTCAAAAAAGTTTTATGAGATAAGCATCGGTAATATTTACTAACGAACGGCAATCCGTTCGTTAATTGTCGATTTAATAACGGATATTTGGTCTTTCGTTTACCTGCCCTAAAAAAACCATATTAAGCGGCCAGAGATGGGGCTTGAACTCCGGGCGAGCGAACTCGAACGCGGAGACCTACGGAAGTTGCCATCATCGCATGTGCGTGACCATGCGTGACCCTTAAAAATAAGACTACATATATCGAAAAGTTTGGAAAGACGCAAACCATTTATACCATTTGTACACCTTAGTGTATGCTTATAAACATTTTCTCCGCGACCGCTGGAGTCTTCTGTTTGGTGAAGTCGCAGAGTATTCGGCTCCCACCCAGGGGACTCGGATTCGATTCCCAGTGCCAGAATTTTTTTCCTTATTCTATTTTATTCTAATGTCTATTTTATTTATAATATTAATTATTTAATTATGTAATCGCGTTAATTTTACGCACACACAATCGCCAGGGTTTAAAATAGTAGGTGCCGGGAAAAGGGTGTTAAAATATTGTCGTTTAAAAATAAAGTCGTTATTATTATTTCATGAAAGTCGGCTATAAATAAGTAAATATTATTTAGGAACTGGCATGCAAAAGTACCGTCATTTTTGACGGATTACAGCTAGTACAAAATTAATTTCTGTCCACACTAATAATAATAATAATTCAATAAACTTGAATGTCTCTTCATTGCTTCACGATAGCGACATTTCGGCAATCTCAGAACGAATAAACGTATGACCCCGTCAGCGGACGATGACGAACTAAATAACTAGCCAATTTGTGATCACCACTGTGTGTACTCGAAAAACCGACAATTTCGACAATGCGCGCCAATTTTGGCCAACGTCCGCCAGCCCGCGCCAATACCATGCCAATACATGCACATTTGTGTTGCCCGGCATTGGGCCAACCTAGGTCAATGTTTACAGGGCGCTTTACGAAAAACAAAACAAAGTCTGTGGCATATGCTTGAGATTTGAGAGCGAACAGCGAAGGGAATAACTTCATTTCAGAATGAAGACTTCAACACGCATATGTTCACCAATTTGAAGATTACAAAGTGGCTTGACCACTCGCGGCACGCGTGTGTGAAAATAACTTTTTTTTCACCACTTTGATAGATACATAATAAATATCAACATGTTATCCTGAAGATGAGAACGATGTTCATGATAGGGATGGTTATGCTTAAAGCTCGAATCATCCGCGTGAGGCGCAGATTATGCGAAGCAATGTGCAAAGCGACCTTTTCAATGGATTGTCAAGGAAAGTAGAGGGAGTTTCAAAACACTATGATTCTATATACACATTTATTAAAAAAGAAAACAGTCAAACCTTACTCTAGAACACTATTACTAACTTTATAACCAATCTTAACCTAAGCACAACCAGTCCGACCCCCACATAGGTTCATGTTGTCCATCGCATCTCAATTCACATTTAAAAAAATCACAAAAAAACACACGTTCACTGTCGGTGGGCTCCCGTTGCCGCAATCTGGATGCCGCGGGTGGCAAGCCCCGTGGGGAGCGCACGTGGTCCAGGCTTGGCGCGTCCGGTCGCGGGAACTGGCCGGAGTCTCGGAAACTCGAGGGGGGCGCACGTGGTCCAGGTTGTGGCCAACCGCGGAAGCACGTGGCGTCGGCCCGCCGGTCGGCTAGTCAGTCTCATCTTCAGGGTAACTAATATACTAAAGTTAAATGTATACAGGGTAATTTGGAAAACATTAATAACTTCGCAGGACTATATTCCTGCCTTGATTATAAGTCGAAAATGTTCAAGCTATCATGACCTAATGTCAATAGTTATGGAGATATGCGACATCAAAGTTTGCATTTTTTTTTCAATATTTCTGACTTATACTTTGTAAAACGTTGGACTACACACGCTAAATAAAATGATAAAAACCCTGAAAAAATTCCAATTGGAATTCGAAGGTTTTTATTTTTTTATTTGACTTGTGTTAAATGGAATGAATTTTTCATATTCGATATAAGTTACTGTAATGATAGTCTAACGTTTTACAAAAAATAAATCAGAAATATTGAAAAAAAAATGCAAACTTTGATGTCGAATATCTCCTTAATTATTAATATTAGGTCATAATAGCTTGAACATTTTCGAGTCATAATCAAGGCAGGAATATAGTCCTGTGAGGTTATTAATGTTTTACAAATAACCCTGTATATTAGGTATATTTATTTTATAGAATTAAATATAGGTTCACTTATGAAGGTTAAACAAAAAATTTGGAAGGGGAGAGGGAGTAAGAAGAATTAATTAGGGAATTGCATGGTCATGAGAGGGAGAACAATGGTTAAGTGGAAAAATTTAATGGAAATTAAGAAAGAATTTGAAAAAATATAGTGGAATAAACATATTTCTGTTCTTCGAATATTGAAAACTTGCCCATATTTTCTAAACTAAAATATAATAACATGCTGATTTTCTAGTAGTTATATTTAAAAATTTCACCTGTCGTTGACACCTGTCTAGTCCACATTCCACTGGTGCCGTTCCAATTTATTGTCTATGAACGCTGCAAGAAAATTTGTATTTGTTTCTATTTTCTATGTCAAAATTTACCTGGTGCCGTCTGTTTCCGCCCGGTTTGGCAGTTCATTGAAAAACACTGTATTTGCTTTTTAAAGTCTGTTAATTTTTGGAGTGTTTGCAGGACAATGCTCAATTTATTTTTTTAATGGTAAGTAATTTATTTTGTAAATAAGTGTCAGCGTAACTTCCTTGCGAATAAGCGGCATGTTTGAACTTGTTGCTTACTGTATGTTTTTTGAACGACATAGAAAATATTGACTGCTGGCATGTTGTTGTGATTTAGAATATTGGTTTTTATTAGTTTCCTACATTTTACAGTATTTATTTGGCATTTTTAGGAATACAAACTATGGCGGGCGCTGTAAAGGATGACAAGGGGGAGGATGTCTTACGTCAAGGGTTGATGACTAAACGATCCCAAAATAAAAAACGTTTCACTCCAGTCAATTACAAACAACGTTGGTTCATTTTGACGAGAAAAGCTTTGACTTATTATGATATCGACGGCGAGGTAAGTTCTGATACATCTACTTATATTATTTTTTGAAATCCAAATAAATCATTTACTTTTCGGCTATTACCAGGGGCCAGGCTATGGATTGATTGCATTACCAAAAGCCAAAAATTCACCCAATAATTTCAATAATAATCATCAGAAGTAATTTATTAATTAGTTTTCACCAATGGCATCCATTGAATTATATATTTGTAGTTTGTTAAATACCTAGTATATATTCATTTATATGTGTGAAATTACAGCCGTATAAGCTTTAATTAGAAGGATAATTAATTTACCTTTTTCAAGTATCATTTTCTTAAAACTTGAAGCATATAATTGCGAAAATATCTAAAAATTGTATTATATTAAAATGTTTTTAAATGAAGGATGTGCCTTTTTTAACTGCTTCTTTATTTACTATTATTCTGTTATTATTTTGATCACAGCATTTTAATTGATGACTACCTGTTTAGAAAGTAAGCTCTGATGCCATTGTTTTTATTTCAATGCATGCATTTATTTTATGTTCTGTATGAAATATATATATATATATATTATATTATTTTTTTAATACCATTTAGAATATGTTGTGCTACAAACATTTATCTCTAACTAAACAATAGTAGGTACTTTATTATAAACTTTCAAATATCTTATTTAATTTTCAACTCTTTATCCATAATCACATGGACTACACCATACCTGTATAAAAAAGTTAAAATTATATTACCAGTATATTATATACGTTGTGGACCAAGTGATTAACAGGACATTATTTATAAAGCCCGAACTTATTATTAAAGTAATTTTTAACGTGATAATAACTCCACGTTGACTTCCATTCATTACAGTCAATGTTTAAGGAGATTCCTCATAATTTATAAATTGGCTATGTGTAATAAACATAATAACATAATAAATTGGCTAAATATAAAAAAACATAATATATATACTAAACATGCAAAAAACTGAGTTTTTTGATGTCTTGTGTTCGTGAAATGATCTCTTATGTTCGGGTTACCTCACAAAAGAAATTTCTTATCAGGAAAGAGGAAAATTGCTTTGCTTTTTTTGAAAAGGTTTAGGGTAAAATTAGATATCAAAGGTAGATATGAACATTCTCTGCTTAAAAATTAGTGGAAATTAAAAATTAAAAATCAGTGGTGATAGGCATTTTAAAAGTAAAAGGAATGACTTATATAATGTTGGACGTTTATTTTAAATAACAATGATTTGAACAAGCACACTTATCTATAAATTGATTTTTAAAACCATGCACTGACCAAACGCAATTGAAGGGCTTTTAAAGCTCTATCTCAACAATAAATAACTAGATAAAAATTGCTTTCTTTTTAAGAACATTATTTCAAAACAAATTTTTTAACCAAAATTAATACAGCAGTGATCTACTAATGCTTTGCCAATTTTGGTTGTCTGGAACTTTTGATATGAAAAATGATTTTTTGAAATTATCCCACTGAAAAATATCAGTTGGAAGAATTCATTCAGTAAATGATCAATT
Source organism: Agrypnia vestita (assembly GCA_016648135.1). Taxonomy (NCBI): domain Eukaryota; kingdom Metazoa; phylum Arthropoda; class Insecta; order Trichoptera; family Phryganeidae; genus Agrypnia; species Agrypnia vestita. Next base: position 120,677 of record JADDOH010009760.1, read on the forward strand.
TATAAATATACGAGAATAGATTAACATAGAAAAATGAACATTTTATATATAACATTTTTACGTGTTTGCTTCATCTATAATGTGGTAGTACGTTTGTACGTTAATCCTATTGATTGCTTTAAGTATTTTAAATTTGATTTTAACATAATATTTAGGGCTGGCTGTATCAACTTGGTTTAAAGTAATCTTTCCTTTAAACCAGTGATAATTGTGTTTTCCACCAATCACGCAATCGTTTTTATGAAGGATTTCTATAATCTAAATGGATACAACCAGCCTTTAGTGTGTTAAATTAAAAAACTATGCTTATAAAATTGTGATTTAAATTTTGTTTCTTTCATGCTGCTTCTAGGAATAATATAATATAAAAATAATTCACGGTAAGAAATACTACTTTATCCATTAATATAATTTTACTTGTGATATGTGTACTTACCATTTCTAAATGGGTAATTTTTTTAAATTTTGCAGTGCAAAACTTAACCACTAAGGCCTGGTTGTTTCAAGTTGGATTAGAATAAAAGTTTCTTTAAATCATAGATTTTCACAGAAACGGATCACGGATTTGGAGAACGCAAAAATCTATTTTTGTAGATTGGTGGAGAACGCTTTAAACAAACTTTTACTTTGATCCAACTTGAAACAACCGGCCCCGAGCCACCCAATTATTATCACAATTAAATTTCTTCTCTTTCAGGGTTTCATATCATTTTAAAATTGAAGGATTCCAAAAATATTACATATATATGACTGGTTCTATGTATTCTATTATATTAGGGGTTGCTCAACTCTTTCAAAATCATCTTTTGATTTGTTTTATTGCTTTATAAATTAGAGGTTTATATGCAATATATTAAATTTTTTTTTTTATTAGAGACGCGTTTAAGGAATATGTGTTGCATCAATATTCTTACTATGTACTTTTAAACTAAGATAAGCACTTAGTTTGAAAATATGGCTGACTTGCCTGTGATTGGTCGGTCTTCAGAGACGGAACTCATACCCTCTACCACTTGGTCACTGGGTCACTGGGCTAGTGTCTTGCAACGAATCTATCCAATATCATTGATTTTCTCATTCATTTAATACAATCGTTATTTGAGTTTATTTTAGGTTGTGTTGCTGTAGATTTGTGCTATAAAAATGATGAATTTCTTAATTTTTTTTTTAATTTCTATTTTTTTTATAATAAATAGTTGTAATGGCTGCAGTTGCCACAGTACATGAGTCAGGGTTTATTGCAATTTCTTAGTCACTGTGTGGTTTTCAAAGTGATCCCCGTCTACCTCACTTTTTGTATATTGTATTGGGTAGTGGTCACGAAGTGTTGGGAATTTGAGAAAATCTGTAAATTTCTGTATTTGCCAAATTTTTTTGTTACACAATTGAGAAAGATGAAACAGTCGTGAGGTGTGTGTGCGTGCGTGTGTGTGTTTAACTGTATGCTGTTGTTGGGACTAATTTATTTGAGGCTAAATAGGTATCATTTCCTCCCTATTTACCCCCGGCGGGTTAAATAGGTAGCATTTCCTCCCATCCACCTGACATATTTTCGATGCAAATCAGTACCGTTTGACCGATCGGACACAAAATTGGAAACTTATTCCTTAGGACTAGGCGGGGAACATAGGCGATATTTCCCCCCTTTTCTCTTACCCCTCCCCCTGACATATTTTCGATGCAAATCTGTACCGTTTGACCGATCGGACTCAAAATTTGGAAAATTATTCTTTAGGACCCGGCTTGTAACATATTCGACATTTCCCCCCTATTCATTCAACCCTTCCCCTCCTCAGACATATTTTCGATGCAAATCTGTACCATTTGATACTCAATATTTGGAGACATATTCTTATGGACTCGGCGAGTAATATATGCTACATTTCCCCCCTATCATTTTACCCCTTCCCTTCCCCCGACAATATTTTCAATGCAAATCTGTACCATTTGACCGATCAGACTCAAAATTTGTAAACTTATTCTAAGGACTCGGCTGGTAATATATGCAACATTTCCACCCTTTTCTTTTAACCCTTCCCCTCCGCTTATATATTTTTGATGCAAATCTTTACCATTCGAATCGAACCTTTGTTTGCCCTCACAAATTTATTTTAAACTTAATCCTTAACCCGTGCAACGCCGGATAAGGACAGCTAGTAAGGTATAAATTACTCGACCTTGTAAATTGCTTTGGTTTGGAGTTAGCGGTATCTGGAAATATACAACTCAAATATATTCAGACACGCAGAGTAAATAGTCTCATGGTAGTTGAAATTAAGTCTTATAGGTAGGAGTTATTATTTCAAAACCTAGGTTAACCCTTAGTATACCGTGATCAAAAATACCCGCAAGCCACCATGATGTCAACTCATGTTACCATATGATTTTTGTGATTTAATGATAGCTAAAATATAAGTTTAACTGTGCATGTTTACGGAAGTATTACATGTTAAATGGCTACGGAAGGGTTAAAGTGTATAATATGTAAAACTTTAATTTAAGGGGGGGGGGTAAGGTTAATTCGTACAAAAAAGGCATGTTTTTGTGAATTTTTTGTGACGACACAGTTAAAATATCTTTATTAAAACTACATACTGGTACATTAAAATATAACATTTGAAAAATATCGTATAAAATTTTCACGAAGAAATATTAAAAAATACGGCAATGGCAGCAATTATTCGAACGTGTATCAGAAAAAAGTAGAATCGCGGTGCCTCTCATAACTTGGTGCTGGATCATTTGAAATCAAAAAATCAAAGTTCATTCGTTAGATAATAGTTTTCCCCAGGTAATGCTGGGAGGGTTTTTCGAAATTTCAATTTTTCACTTTTTTGGAACACTTTGAAGGGAAAAACGCGATTTTTTGCGAAAAAAATTGTCTAATTTGTTATTAAAAATAAAAATTATCAACAAATTTCAAAAAAAACTCTCCAGCGTTACCTTGTAAATTATGTACAGAAATATTGCTCAAAATTTCAAAAGGATCGGTGTAGTAGTTTTGAAGATATGAGGGGCACCGACTTTGAAAACGTGAGTTGTGGGGAAAACGCTTTAAAGTTTTGAACACTAAAAAATCTGGTATAAATCGTTCACAAGCGAATTTTATCGGCTTACCTCACACTGAATCATAAATGCCAGGTCCACAAAGGATAGGCTTGATGGCAAACATCCTCGGGAAGAGCACTATGCCTGTGTTTGGACGAATCCAATGCATTAGGGTCGGGTAGGTATTAAAATTAGACAGGTATAAAAATACACATAACTTCGTCAAGTTTGTTCCAATTGACTTGAAATTTTGACAAAATATTCTTGAGATATTATGCATTCAGTTAAAAAAATAAAAATAAATGCAAAAAAAAAACCTTACCCTCCCCCCCTTAATACAATTGCTTTATCGTTGCTTTCGGCTAGAATTTTATGTTAATTTTATGTGACAGAAATTGTCTACAATTATTGTTTCGAAAACATCATTTTATCTTTACTTTCTGAGAACTTTTATAAATGTACTTATATATCATCAAATTATTTGCTGACCTCATATATAATCGCCCAACGAACAAAAAATATAAATAAATATAAGTAAGTACCTTACTTAAAAGGCCGTTTGTAGGACAGTTTCCGAAAATTTTATATGACCCATCCTCAGAAAACCGGATGTTGGCGGCTTCGTATACCATTCGCGCACCATGCTATAATTATTTTCTATTCTAAGAATTATCAAAAGGTCAGGATTTGTGCACTAATGTTTTCTGAAGACTGTAATCATGGAGAGACATGTTCCAGAATACTTGTTATTTTCTTAGGTACCGTGTTGAGATGTCACTATAACAACCGAGTATTAAATCAGTTGTTAGCCAAAAACACCCGCTTTATCTTGGCTATCTTATTCCGCCACGAACATTTGGTACATGTAAACATTTTAAAATTAATCTCTTAGCAAAAATCCTGAGAGATTACGCTCTTATTCTAAGAAAAATCTTTATTTTAAACATTTTTTTTTTAAATATCGGTAGTTTACCTGCGTAAACATGTATTGAACAATTGCGTATTGCACGCGGTCAAGCATAAAATGGTGTTATTTTCTTAGGTTAGGAGAATTATTCATATAAAAGTGAACGTAATAAAACTAATTAGATCTAGATCAGAAGTAAAATTCCTAGAGTAATGCTCGAGTGTATTAGGATGTTCGTTTTTAAAATCAATTAAATTATTATGACTTCTTCATTCTTATCCCAGGCGTAGGGACTCGTTCAAAACTGACGATCGTCTACGAGAAGCTAGGAACATCACGGAAAATCGAAAACCGGGTAGTCGCTCTGAATATCGTTTAAAATGTATGTAAATTGTAAAATGAATCGTAATAATCTACTAAAAGTTTTAAAAACATATGTATATTTAAAAACTCCTGAAACGGGAACTCACTTTCATCGACTGCCGAATATCCCCTAATCTTTTTTAATATATTGTTTATTATTTGCCATTGACACACAACTAAGAAAACTGAGAAATATTTGATCGGAAAACGGCAAAATCCATTTAGAAAAAAATTACTATATTTTTTTACGTTACGCCTCATACTCTCTTTAGCAAATCTAAATAAAACAAACGGCGCTATCCATAAGTTATAAATGTTATAACTCTAAATACAAACAGTAACACCCAAAATAAAATTATGGTGTGTGATTTTCAGTCCAATACACAGAGGGCGAAACTGGTCATTTTTGCCGATCACTTTTGCGTTTCACATTTGTGGTTAGAAACTTCGCTACAATGATGGAAAATATTTGCAAAAATATTATATACATTTGTGTTTCGAGAAATATTATTTTGTTTCCTCTATTAAGTTCAGTTTACATTTTATTTGTATGGAAAGAAAACTTTTGTGCATTTATTAGTATTAGCCGAAGGAAAATTATTGTTAACGCAATTTAGAAAGCTGGGGCGTGGACTATACAGGTGTCCCGTATCTCGACGTCAAGCCGAAATCGGGTGATAGGCCTAGTCACAATAGTTATCAGAAAAATATTTTAAAAATCTAAGTCATTTTAAAAAAAATCATAAGCATTTAAAAAAATCGAAAAAATCTACACCTGTGACGGTCTTTTCACTCCTGTTGCTACAAATATATATTTTTATTCATTTTTTTTTTAATATGTAATCTGTATTTTCTGTATAATCTAATATGTATTTTATTTTATTTTATATGTAATCCTGAATAATGCTTCTGTAAACTTTTGTCCAAAATTCAAAGCCAACTGCTCCATTTTGGAAGAAAATGTTACTTTTTGACCAAACCAAGTATTGAAAATCAATACTTTGCCCAGTTTTAACCGACTGTACTGGAAAAAAAAATGTACCACACGAGGTTGGCAAGTAACTTCAAAAGTGGTATAACAATTGCTAGATTATTTCTTAAATTGTGGACAACATATTTTTTTTTTGTTATGAAACCCAGTTTTGAATATTTTTTTCTTATTTACTTAAAAATAATTCTAATGTACCCAAGCCTTTCTTCAAAGTCCTAACTTCAAGATTCAAGTCTAGTTTGAGTAAGACGGAGAAGTCAATTTAACGAAGTGTGAGCGAGACAGATAGTGACACCAGTTATTCGCTATTGCACACAAAATACAGATCAGTATATTACGATCCATTTCGTACTTTTTGTCTCGTTTACTGGACCTGATTGCTTGTGATTTGGATTTTGACTGTTTAGTTTCTCTTTAAGACGACCTTTGCTTTCCCCTGGACTATCTTTGATCGTGTGACTAGTGCCACCAAGTCTGTGTGCTCCGCACAAGAATATATCAACATGCATCTCATTTATGGGGAATGCATGCTGCCAGTGCTGCAGCTAGACTTTACCGTGAGAGGTACCAAATGCTGCTCGTCATCCGGATCATCGAGTTTTTACAAATGTGCACCGTTTACTCTTCTCAGAGGGTCGCCTCCCAAACCAAGCACAACCTGGTGAAGGAAGATCTTCCCCCCCCTTACGGGGACATCGTATTAGGAGCTGTCGAAAAAGACCCGAGTATTTCAGAACGTGCAATAGAATTAAGAACAGGAGTGCCGAAAAGAATAGCCCACCGAATCTTGCAAAAAAAAAACAGTTCCACCCGTACCACGTACAGCGAGTACAAACTTTGGAACCCCGGGATTATCAACACCGAGTTAATTTTTGCCGAACGATGTTACAAAAAAACCGGGAAGATCGGCAATTCTTTGAGAAAATTTTGTGGTCGGATGAGTCAACATTTAAAAAAAAGGAACCCATAAAAACCAAGTTTTTATCATACTCCCTTTTATTCTTTGTAAAATATAACAACAATTAAAGACGAATTAAAACATATAACATAACACTAAATTTACAGTAATTTAATATATTTCTAAAATGTCAGATGTTTTGAGCTTTGATAAGACTTTTCATGCTTTGAAGATTAAATTATAAAAACATTTGTCAGTCAATTTAGATTTTCGAAATTCTTAGTGAAGTACCTATTATGTATACCGAAGGAGTAATTCAAATTTATAAAATATTCCGCAACGTTATTGGGCCTCCGTTGCTAGTAATCAAATTTTGGTAATGATTCCAATTTGAAAAAGCCTTTAAAATTTCTAAAAGTCCGAAATTATACTATAATTATTTAATTTTTTTAACGAAAATTTAATAGATCTTCTTGATCGTCGCCACGAGTCTGCTTGCAAAGTTTCAGCTCGATTGGATCACGGCAAAAGGGTTAAAAATCGATCAAAGTTTTTTCGTCAGATAAGCAGACAAGACGACAAGAAGACAAGCAGACGCTACGAGTTAAAAGAAAGGGAATAAAAATATGGTTACATGAACCTGCATAACCTACCTGAATGGCATGTAGAAAATCCAAATTTGATGAGACAAGATAGATCACAGTATCGGCTTAAAATAAACATGTGGACCGGAATTTTAAATGGGAAAATACTTGGTCCTTTTGAGCTGCCAGAAGTCCTGAATGGTGAAGTCTATTTGGATTATTTACAAAATAATTTACCAAATCTATTGGAAGACGTGCCTCTAAATATTTACAGGGACATGTGGTTCCAGCAAGACGGATGCCCAGCGCAATACGCCCGCTCAGTTAAAGAATATCTCGATGAGGAATACCCCGGTAGATGGATAGTGCGGTCTGGTACAATCTCGTGGCCAGCCCGTTACATTTTTTTTTTACTGGGAAACGGTGAAAGAAAGAGTTTACGAAAAGCCAATTGAAAATTTAGCTGAGCTACGGCAAAGATTAACGGAAGCAGCAGAATTTGTTAATAATGGAAGATTCATCCATCTGATAACCCGATCTTTTTTAAGAAGATGTCGGGCTTGCATTGCGGCTTGCATCGAAGGCATTTTGAACATTTAATTTAAATGTAGGTAATCTCAGCAATCAAATTTGTCTCGCTCACACTTCGTGAAATAACTCCTCCGTCTTACTCAAACTAGAATCTTGAAGTTACGGCCTTAAAGAAAGGCTTGGGTACACTAGAATTCTTTTTAAATTAAAAAGAAAAAAATATTCAAAACTGGGTTTCATTATATATTTTGTCCACAATTTAAGAAATAATCTAGCAAGTTTTATACCATTTTGGAATCCTTATTAAATGCACCAACTTTTGAAGTTACTTGCCAACCTCGTGTAGTACATTTTTCTTCCAGTGCAGCAGTTAAAACTGGGCAAAGTATTGATTTTGAATATTTGCTTTGGTCAAAAAGTAACAGATGGAGCAGTTGGCTTTGAATTTTGGATAAAAGTTTACAGAAGCATTATTCAGGATTACTTAATAGTAATAAAAATGCATAAAAATAAAGATTTGTAGCAACAGGAGTGAAAAGACCGTCACAGTGGGTGTAGATTTTTTCGATTTTTTTAAAATGCTTATAATTTTTTTTAAAACTGACTTAGATTTTTTAAAAATATTTTTCTGATAACTATTATGACTTGGCCTATCACCCGATTTCGGCTTGACGTCGAGATACGGGACACCCTGTGTATAATAAATAGGCTGTGCATTACTATAATTTCTGCGAAATACATTTAAATTTAATGTTTATTTGCTATATTGTCCACGAGCAAGTAATTCATAGTACGCGTGCTAATAAGTTAATTAAAACTATCTAGCGGAAGAATTAAAAAATGATATGATGAGCTGTGCGTGTTTTTCATAATTTTTCAAAAAATATGTCCCAAAGATATAAAAGTTCCAATAAACTTTATGCGTGGTATTATTATATATTATAAAATATGTATATAATTATATACACCAAGACTAATAACAGTACTAATATGAATATTTTTCAGTAAAGGAACGGATATTAAAAAATACTTTGTCAAACTGTATGTGTTTCTTTCATACATGAATGCAACCTTTAGTGACATTCTCATCGTCCTTTTATAGCATCGATATTAGCAGCTTAACCTAAATTCATGGCTATTGCACTCTACTGCTAGAAAGTGCATCTTCGCCCGTTTTGCCATAATGTAACTGTAAATTTTAGTTTTGAAGATAGTGGTCTTCTGTATTTTCGGTTTAATAATTTTATCTATAGCCAGTTGGTTTCCCTTTTTGTGGAATATGTGACATTTTCGTTGCTTTTTTATTTTTATTTAGGGATTATGCTGAATTGACTAATAAAGACGTAATATTAACATAATCAGTTCTACATTATTTACATTTATAATTTCTTCAGATTAGTATAAAATCTTTATAAATTTTTCGCTATAAATCGCTTCTAGATTACAAACTTGCAAATTACCTCATCAGCTTGAAAAGTAAGTTCACTTGTGATTTGGGGCTTTCTTTTTGGGGACGCTCTTGTAAGATTATCTATCTTATATAAATATAATAATTTCGTTGTCTTCGTTGTTTACCTCGTTTCGTCCGTCTGTCTCTCTGTCTGTCCCTGTGTAACCTCCGTAATTTCGTTCGAATTCACGGCTGAAAAAACAAATGAAACGACCAGAGATGGAACTTGAACCCCGGGCCAGGAACTTGAAGGCGGCAACGATAGCGATGTTGCTACCGCTGCCTCTCCGCGGACCGCCAAATAGATACTTTAAATATAGACTAGGGCTTAGCAAAGATCGAACCAATGTTCTGTCATTTTTGAAGTGTAACAACTAGTTAAATATAAATAAGGTTAAAAAACTACGCCCGACATTAATCAGTGATCCAGTAATTTGTCGGCATTTCTGTCGGTAACTGAAATTGTTGTGTGGAGCTCGTGTGTATAATGTATGTCTCATTGAAACGTTATATATTTAAAAAAATGTTTTTGCATATTGCATTGGTTTTCTTTTTATTTTAACCCAAATCCCAACACCTCCTTATGTGGAGTCACTATTTTTATTATTTGTTACGACTTTGTGTGCGATGATAAGAAACCTTTAATGTGTCACGAGCGAGTTAACACAAATCTTTGTAACACACACAAGCGTGATTGCACGCACCTTTTGACTACGCATAGGCATGCCTGAACACAACTTTCAATATCCTATATTTGAAATCGTTCTGGCGAGAGTTCCCAACATTTAATAAACATTTTAGACAGATAAGTGTGCAAAAGTCGCAAGTTTTTCCACTCTCGTCACTCGCATAAAAATGTGTATGTCATGAGTGGAAAAAAAAATTACGCGCACGTATGAAAATAAAAACACACTTGTTGATTGATAATGCCCTCACGAGGCGAAACGGGTTTCACAAAAATTAAATAAGCAGAACTGAAAAATCAGCGTGTTTTTATTTTCATATGTGTGATTATGGCGTTCTGTAATATTAAATAATAAAGAATATACATTTTGAATCAATACTCTCGAGGGCATCTCTTTGAGTTGTGCCCACGTTAAATATGGTCGGTAGTTAAAAGGTTACACGATTTGAGAATGTAGAAGAGGCGATGCTTCTAGCGCGTGTCCGTAAGCAATCACGTCCGTGATCACTTTTTTGTTCGCGGCAGTTCGAAATGGTCGGACTAGATCTCCTGACCCATTCATTATTGCCTTAGATTTTTCAGCAACGATGTCTTTCCCCTTGCCGGTTCTCTTCCGCTAGCAGTTTTGCCTCGGATGTCGAGAGGCAGGATCCCGGATGTCGCGTGATACGGCCAAAACATCGCGATATTCGAGATTTTTTGATCTATTTTTTCCATCCGCATTAGGATATCACGTCGTCATTTGTACCTCTATTAATTCGGCTTATTTTTAAAAGCCGACCGTAGATCCTCATTTTAAAAGCTTCAAGACGCTTTAGTATTATTTCTGTACCCTCGATTCCATTCCGTATAGAAGTGCAGGCAGCGCGTAGTATCCTTCTCACTCGTAAATTTGTATCGAGGTCGTGGCTGCGCGATGCTTCCTTCTTGCGGAAGAACGCTCGGGGTTACTCTACGCTTCGTTTGATTTTCACGCGTTCCTATTAAAGGATCGAGAAGAGATACAATCGAGATTTATCTACTAAACGTCTCGGAGGATGTCGAGGTGGCGGTCTCTCACCGGGGCGACGGAACAGAAGCGCGCCTGATCGGTCCCGCCAGGCGTCCGCCCCCCGGCCGTCGATACCTCGGGCGGAGGGCGCGCGCAGGCGCAGGCGCCGCCGGCCGGGGGGCCCACGGCCGCAGTGCGCCGCCAGACGCCCGAGCCCTCGCACGCCGCGCCGCGACGCCAGCCGCCGGATCCTGTGGGCGTAGACATCAATTCCCCGGAGGGAAGGGTTGCGCGCTTCGTTGATAATTGTCAAAGGTGCACCGAAATTGTTCGCGCTCAGCCACGGTCGGAAAGTAAGCCGTTACTGAATACACTTCTCGGGAGACCGCATTATATAGCGGTGGCCGCGAACCAAATTAAAGGTACTTCCGCCGATATCGAATTGCGTTAAAATTATTTGATTTGTTCTTACGGTGCTACGAATAAATACATTTTAGAATTCGATCATTTAAAATGCAAATATAAAATAACACTCTCATTCTGTTATCTACTTAGCCACTCGGATGGCTGTTCCTCAATTTTCCGCGAACTGTTAAATTTTTCCATTCAAAATAATGCCTATTGATAATCGATTTATATTTACGTATTAAATAACTAATAGCGTGTTTATCATCGGCCTTATTGAAATAAGCAAATAACGAAGGGAGATGAATGTCAAACGTATTTTGTCAACGTTCTAAGCCGATTCATGTATTTACTTTAACATTTTCAATAAACATTTCATTTTAATTGCGCACATCTTACGAAGCTTTATTCGATTTATTAATTATTTTCTGACTGCGATGTGCACATCGGAATTGTTATTGTTTTTCAATTAGTCTGGAATATATCAACGTTTTAATGTTCAATGAAAATTTTTGAATCAAAATTTTCCTTGGGTCAGTTTTAAAAATATTCAAGTTTATCGACGTAATATTTTCAAATGTCTCAGTCACGAAACGTTTAAAAAGTTATGCTACGTTACGTACCGGCAGCTTCGAGTAAAAATAATATTTGTTTTAATTACAATCTTCGATTTTTTTACAAAGTGCAAGGGTACAAATGTGCATCCCCTTCACACTGCGTCTGGGTATACAGAGAAGAGGAAAGTCACACCTTTAAATGCGTGCAACTACCGTTTCTTCCACATCTCATTCGGCACACGCTCGTCTATTTGTACGACTTTTCTGGTTGCCTTTCACCTTATTTTGCTTGGACTGGTCACTTCGTGGTCGATACCGTCATCTTACGTTTTGAAAACATATAATCTTTTTGCCACTTTTTAACTATTATCATATTTTAAATTGTTGAAGAAATTTGTGAACGTAGACTATCGATATTAATGGATAGTTTTATTATCAAAATTCATTTACTTATTTTCGAATTAGTAGATTTATCAGTTTAGTATAATGTTTTATTTTATTTAAAAAATGACACAGTGGTCCTAAAACTTATAATATTTGTCGTTCTACGAAGTATATTTTTTCAGACTCGTAGGCTATGTAGGTATGTACGTAAAATAGACTCGATATGGATATCAATGTAATTAGTATCAAGTACGAGGTAATCAAAAACCAACTGATACATAAAATATTATCTACACGATTTTACCGTTTTCGCAAGAGTATGCGATAATGACGAAGGCGATGCTATTTAGTCCTCCATTAAGGCTTCACAAAAAATGACCGAAGGAAGTCATGTAAGGTGTTGGCCGTGATATTATAATACACAAGTCTGCCGCGGCCAACTTATCACGCAACTTCCAGATCAACAATTGTAATTAACTCATTCTCTAACTTCTCACATCTTGTGTTTTAACTTTTGCAAAAACTGGGGCAATTCTTCTTGAAAGAAAAAAAATACCTCCAGTATTCGAACTATTGAAAAGTACGGTCCAATCATATTTATGGCACTGAACTGAACGTAGTTGCGCGGTTTATTCATACATTTCAGACAGTGTGATACAATTTTGTGAGATTATGTGGAATTGTATATGAGTATGTTGGCTGAGTGTTTGTTAATGATAAACTTATAACAACCCATCCTTTCAATTTTACACATAAATACATAACTTGGATGAAAAAATTAATTTTATTATCAATGTACTTTACCGTAATGTTTTTTATGTTATCCTATTTTCCACCACACATCCTGTATACAGATATATACATTTTAATTCAGCGCAATTTAATGTGTGACGAAATAATTTGTTCCTTTAAAAATTTATAGAATAGATAAATACATTTATTAATATTTTTTATTTCAAATTAATAAGAGTTTTTAATTTTATTCTTCTATTAAATTAGTTTTCTTTAAATTAATCTTTAAAATATTTTTACGGCTGATTCCATATCTCTTTCTCTCATTTTATCTCACTGTTTCCATTTTGCCGAATTTCACTTTATTTAATCGTATATTTTTTATCTTTTTTGGTATCCCATGTTCACCTAACATTAGAATCCTTCCCACAAAATATTTGTATCTATTTTCTACTACACATTTCCGCCTTAGCTAGCTTAATGGTATCCAGTCGTTTTCGATTAGTTATTGGAGTTTTTATAATATTAATATACAGATGAATTTCTCGTTTTCTACGATAGTTGTACATGTTATTTGTGCCAATGAACATGCAGGGGATGCGTAATGCAATGTTCTTCATATCATTCAAACATAATAATTTCGTTGTCTGTCCGTCCATCCGTCCGTATTTTCGTGTAACGTTCGTAATTTCGTTCGGTTCGTTCGTTCGAATTGACGGCTAAAAAGTAAATTAAACTGCGGCAGATGGGGCTTGAAACCCGGACTAGCAAACCCGAACCGGCCACCCAACGCATGTTGCTACGGCCGCCTCTCCATGGGCCGCCAAGAATATACTATAAATATATACTAGGGCTTAGCTAAGACGCGAACCAATGTTACGTCATTTTTGACGGGTTGCAGCTAGTTTCAAAATATACAATAATATGTTTCATTTGAAAATTAAGGCGATACACCACCCGAGAGCCTAAAATTTAGGTAGATATGGGTGATTTTTTACAAGAAGGTAATAATAATTTTTATTTTATTTGTTGACACTTAAAGAATTATTTTATTGGTAAATTTTTGAAAAAAAAAGCCGCGTCATGTCCATTCCCGCGAAGCTCCTCCGCAGAGATGCAATTTCCCCGGCGCACGTTCATCCGAGACGGAAAAGAATGTCATGTAGAAACATCTAAAATACAACATTTGAATTTTTTAATCCGATAAGCCATTTGTTGTTTTTTTTCCAAATTGCTTGCAATTTCACAATTTTTTTCGGATTTGTTACAATTTAGATTTTTCTTTTCCAAATAAGTTCATGATCTTCTTTTCTGTATCAGACGAACGTGGGGACAGTTATATCTCCGTCACGGAGGAGCTCAACGGGAATGGACATATCACGGCCATTTTAAATTTTTTTTTTCCTATAAATTTTTAATTAACCTATAATTTAATATGTACCTTAATGAATGCCAATAAAAAAATAATAACCTTATAAAATTCACAAAATTTCAGCCTCCAGGGTAGAGTACCCCCCGTGAGTATTTGTCATTAAATTTTATTATTACTTTTGAGTTTTATTTGAAAAAATAGCTACACCTGGATAATTTCGTAACAAGCTTAATTATTAAAGAGTTCGTTAATAAAGAACTTATGAACGTATATTTTCACCAACCATTCGTATCCGTCGGTAGGGCAGTGGTTGCTGTTGCTGCTGTGGTGTGTGATTGCGGAGTTCGGTTCTCCGTCGGGGAATTTTTATTACATTTCATCATCGGCTGTTTTCTATTCACAGCTGTAGATCTCCCACTTTTCTCTGTTCGAAATTCGCTGCCACCACAGAGTATAAAATTGTAAAGAGTTGAACTAAAAACCCCTTCTTTAGGGACTGGAACACAGCGGAAATTCGTCCCCCTTGCATATACTTAAGACGTATTCATAATGCAGTTAAAGCATTTATTCTTGCATAATTAAATTCCCTAGTAAACAAAACGTATTTCTTTACAACGGACGTTGTAGGTGTTTTAAATTAAGTAAAAACGTCACCCCCTATTACGTCACGTCTATTACTGTCTATTCAACAGCTGATCTCATACCGTTTTCAAAATTGTTATCGAATAATAAAACGAAAACATTGACTTTACGCTTTTTTAATATATATTTTTTAGTATTTAAGTTTAATGAAATTAAAAAAATAAGTGCATGTATTACTATATCGGACATGTCACTGGTATTAATATATAATTCTTTATGTATAAAATAATAATTAGGTATAAGAAGCAATAAAAGCGCAATTCTCTATTTAATAATGCTCGTCCATATTTAGTTATCGCTAGTTTTGTAACGAAGCGCCACTATTTTTCCAGAAGCGTAAGGAGCGCGGGCGCATCGAGGTCGGGCGCGTGCAGGTGGTGGAGGCGGCCGCCCTCTGCGCCGGGGCCGGCACCCCCCCGGCCGAGCAGCCGGCCGAGCACCCGCAGGGCTTCCCCTTCCAGGTGGGCTACGGCCCGGAGCAGGGCCAGCGCTACACCCTCTACCTCATCGCCGCGCGCGAGCAGGACAGGACCGAGTGGATCGCCGCCATCAGGGCGGGTGAGCAGCGACCCTTACTCAAATTTATTCAATTAGCCGATGGAGAAGAAGAAGTCATGTCGACACTACAATATTCAACTTAATAGAATTAAAATATATATCAAAACTAATAAACCAGTGAAAAAAAAAGAAATATGTCAACAAATGACTGAGAAATGGATTATTTAAGTTTACGTGTTGCAGCGCGGGACGACTGTGGGGCCTGTGACGTCATTTGGCGAGCACGAACCGCGTCGTCTAGGTCGAGTGACGTCACACGCTGGACCGCCGCATGAGACGAAATTATTTTCGCGACACAACCTTAAAGTCCCGTAACTTCTTCATTTGTAGAGATATTTTAATGATTCTTTGACATTTCTGTTTCATTTTACTTAATTTTTTGTAATTAATCTATAAAATAAAATGGAAACTTCTTTGTTGATATAGGTACCCAAATCATTTATTTTCATTTTCAATGCTTATTTAGTTCCGTATTTTATATTATATGGGCTATCACAAGATAAAAACATATTGGCGTACATTAACATTAGCGATTTCAATTTTTTCATGATAAACTTTTTGCACTCCTATTTAAACTCCTTTATATTCCCTGTATTTTGTATTATTGCCGAATATTGTTGAATATTTTAAGTCCTTTGTACATCGATCAATTTTATTCAGTATTTTTGTTTTTCTTCTAAAGTATATTATCGCCTCTTGTGTTGTGTGAATGAAAATCCTTATTTTGTTTATTCCTCTTATTAAAGTATTAATTAAGTACAAGGTGAAGAAGGTTTCTTATTTGGATCATGTCTACGTGTGGATACGTGTGTCACCTCCTCCGTCTAGTACTCGACTAACTTGGCGGTTGCAACAGCGGATAAATTAAGGGGGAATACCTACCTACGAAGCACCAAAAAAGGCAATTTTTGTGTTTTTTTAAATAAAACCTATATAAATTATGGTATTGGTATTATTTCTACATGAAAGTACATACGTTAAATTTTATTAAAAATATTCAACATTGGCGGAAAATTCTTGGGTTCTGTCGAATGCCGAAAAAAAGGTCCTCCGCGGTGACCACTCCCATTACATATGTAATCAGCAGCATAAAAAAAACAAAAAGATTATCAAAATTGACACTGTAATTTAGTATTTGACGTAGGAGTTTTTGAAAATATAGATTTTTGACAAAATGGCGGGCGCTAGAACTTAAAATAGCCTTTTTTAGAGAAAAATTCGGGTTTTTTATGCCGATAAAAAAAAGAAATCCTACGACAAAGACTAGATAACTACTAAAAATTTCATGTTGATCGTTTCTGTGGTTGCCGAGATATTTTGGTCACCGATTTTCAAAACATGGTTTCTAGTAAAACGCATTTGAAAATTGAGCAATGAATAAATCGCGAAATTTATCAACTTATATAAAATCATCGATTCCAGGTTCATAATATGAGTCCTCCATCTTGTTTAGAATTCCCATATCATCGAGCACTCTTTAGAAACATAATAGAAATAGGTCTAACGTTTCTATTATGAAAGAGCCCGACTGGCAGCTACCTGCATGTAGCACGACGCCGTGTGGAGAGGCGCGTAATCAACAAAGGATGCCACTATTATCAGCTATAACTTTGTAATTTTTGCTTGAAATTTTCACCAAGGATTCTTAAGAATTCAATCTTTAATGAAAATGAGAAATTTAAAAATCGATTTTTTCGAAATGTCTAGGTAGGTATTCCCCTTAACACGTTATCGCAATGCTACAACACTTTTTTCTTGTACAAGTACGGTTGTTTTTTATTCAGTTCGGCGTCGAAAAGTGTCAGCAATCTGAAATATTGGTCAATTATCTTTCTTCTCCTTTCTAAATATTCGATAAAGATTACGTTTTTGGAATCTCATAACCTATATGTGGTGTGGTCATAGCCTATTGGCCCAAACAACGGTTTTTGCCTTCTTGGGAGCATGCTCATTTGGAGAAGTTCACTGTTTTGATTGTGTTTTTGTTTCTGGAGTAGGTATAATGACGTATCCAAGTTTCATCCTCTGTCAAATATCGACAACACGGCGGAAGTCAGCAATTTAACCGACTTAGCGAAACGGATAATTATCCGTTGATTCCTGCGAACGGTTTTTCGCATTTTTCAACGTTGAAAAGTCACTCTCCCGTTTAATTGTCCTCGTATTTTTATCTATCATGTTATTTTGTAAAGACCACTTGTCAAGAAGTACTACGACACATGGATAAGTCAAGATAACTACTATCAAACGAAGGAAAGCTGCATACTTTGGAAATATTCTCTGAAATGAGAATTATGATCTCTTACAAACCATAATGAAGTTAAAGATAGAAGGCGGGAGAGGCGCACGTAGAAAGAGGTTGTCTTAAAAGCAGCGTTTTCTTAAAAAGTGGTTGAATGCACAAAACGCCGGAGATTTGTACATCTTGCCCAGGATTAATCATCCTACTAAAAGTGTTTCAATAGAAGACGACACATTTATTCATTTATTTATACGCCCCTACGCTTTTACATAGAATAAATTAGTTTAAAAAATAATAGTGTAACATAAATACATAAATTATAATTAGAATATGTTAAAAAAATGAAAGATAAGATAACAAATTAGGTCGTGGGTACTCACCAAACATTTGCAGGCACACATGCTTTTTTAAAAACAGGAAAGCTATTTATACTTACAAATCTGTAGAATTAAGTTCGTTTCCAACCTTATACAATCTTTGTAAACATGAATTGTTCATAAAATTAGAGCGGAAAGCATCTACATAAAATAACGGCAGGGTATACGATAATTAATCATATTCACCAAACTAGTGCAATCCACAAACCCCTTTATTATTTTAAATTTATTTATTTCTATAAAAAAATTTGTATTGATTTTGGTTGGATACAATTTTTTTTACGCTGCAATAGTAGTAGGTCTGTTAAATTAATTGCTTTAAATAATTGTAGTCAATTCACATGAAAATTGCCGCCCATTCGCTATTTACAATAATGTACAATACAATGTGCGATATCTACAATATTTCTCACATACAAGAATCTTCAATGAATTGCTTCACGTACTCAAGAATTCACTAAAATTATTATGTAAAAATGTTTCTAAAATGAGTAATTCTCATATATATAAATATATACCAATATATTTTACCCGTTTATAAAAAAAACATGTGTGTGAAAACCTGTCACATAAATATTCGCACTTTTTTTTAATATTAAGGTACACTGCCATTCTTTTTTAGATATTAAATGCACCATTTTATATCATATTTTGCCTCTTTTCAATAGTGCTAACATAATATTACCGATTTAATTGGCAAATTATACTTTAAAGAGAGAAATTAAATTTAAAGGCATATTTATACAGCAGTCTTTAAAAAAGTTCACTAAATACCAACTGGTTGGTACAAAAGAATTAAAACAGATGATTCGGATATTTAAATTACGAAAAAAGTACGGTATAATTGGATAGGTGTATACAATGACGAGAATTTTTTCATTTCTATTCTTTTAATTCTCTGTGTTGATTGTATTTTTCTGGAACGACGTGCTTGAGCCGACTATATATTTTTTTTGTATAATTACGTTCGATATTACATTTTTAAACAATAGCGGCATCTACCTATTGTAGAATAAGTCTCTTACCATTTTTATCATAAGTGTACGACAATATGGCTAACTTGATAATCTCCTAAAGCGCGCCTCGAAGCCATTGTGGCCCGTGTCCACAGAATGAGATAGATCTCAGTACTATGTAGGTACCCAGTGCTGAGGCATTGACATGAACATTAAA